>CALYDD020000033.1:0-23526 GCA_944472135.2 Trichobilharzia regenti | reverse complement strand
ACTGCAACAATGATCCTCTTGTAGGCATAAAGCTTAATGAAGGATGCAAAATGATCCAGACAAATATGTATTACTGAATTTTCCTATTCAGAAGGGAATATCACTCATTGGACGGACATTCAACAAAAAATGGTGTAAACTGTGTGTGTGGCAAGGTATTCATTGTTAAACGACAATCCGCAATAATATTTTATATTTTTGTTTCCTTTACTCTATCTTATTCCAAACGGTGATATGTGTATTTTCCAACAAGGGAAATTGACTGTAACACAAATGTGTGAGAGAAAGGGTACGTGGTGTAGGAGAGGTGTGAACAAGTGTGTGTAAAAGTGTACAATGCAGAGTATATATGAAAATGACTACCAACATTGGATTCTGATTGTTTGTAAAGTCATGTGACAAACAGGTCACCCATTGTTTATTTACTTAATGGACAGACAAAGCATATTGTGAGTTATAATGGAATATCGACCAATGTACACATAGCCAAATATATCAGACTTTCAAAAGCAAAATAGACATCGTGTGACTACATATCAAATTCTAGGCTATATTTCAAGTCACAAACTAGAATGAAACAGCTCTGCGGTGCTCACTTGTATTCGATGATCCATTCACCAGCCATGTTTCCTGATGAAATCGAAGTTGGAAGTGAATCACGTGCGTTGGAGTCAACATTTGAGAGAGATAACCAATGTTATTAGTATTCATTCCTTTTGTTCCGAGTGGTGTATACCCATTCCAGACGAAATGGAATATGATAGGATAGTTACCATCATGGTGACCTGTGTCCAGGAGTACTGACAAGCACGTTTTCTCTTCACATGACCTGCTTCATTTCTCCATCAGACACACCTGACATGTGGATTCCCATTGTCAATATAGTTGAAGATTAAACGATCAATTCATGGTTGTTTTTGTTTAAACCATCTGTATATTTTGGCGGGAGTAACGGATACTGCAGTCATCGTTCCAGCGTTCGCTGTCCGTTAGTAGACGGAGAAATACTATCAGAAGTATTATTGTGATTTATTGTTATGACACTCATTCTGAGACCTGTGTTGAATCACCTAATGGTTGGCTCTATATTGGTGCAAGAATAAAGGGTTCTTGAGTCACCAATCTGTGTTCTGGTTTTTCGCGTTGGTTATTGCACAAAGTTGATGATAGTCTTCTAAGGACAATATGAAGTCCAGTGTAGTTAGACCTGGACATTGACACCCGTTGATTCTTCACGCCAAATCCGAATGAAATGATGATCTATGTCGTATAATGTCATCCAATATAGTTCAATCATAACTATGATCGAATCCAGCACTATCTATGACTTTCCAACATTTGTTCCAAGAATTGCAGAACAATATATTGAAATTCGAATGTGCGTGAGTTAATGTTATATCAAAGAACATGATTGTCTGAAAACAAAATAACAGATGGATAAAATTGCATGCATCACACTCGAAAAATTTTGGTGATTCATTGTGATTGAAACAACTATACACTAGACTAGAAAGGAGACAAGTAGAGGATCTGAATTTTGATGATGATCTGTGCCGTAACTATTGACAAGCACAGACAAACAAGTTGGTAAGAGCTGCAATGAAGACAGGATTCAAGTTGAATCACTGTTGCGAATATAGAAAACAGATTTGCAATAACCAGCTGCAGACTACCATCAACATCTGCCTTCCCAAGATACTAAGTAACAGGTGACCCACCAGAGAGGATAAGCAATGCAACAAGAAGCTGTGGCTATGCAGAAAACCAATCAACACGATATTGCTCAACTAAAGAATATTCAGAAGGAAGTGGAGATGAAGTATGTGTATAGTGATCAGACATTTCTGGTAACACCATTCCCCATCAACCCCCTCGATTGCAGGGATAATGGTAATCGAAGTTCTGTGAATCGACCTCATGATAACACGAGAGAGCTAATGTGAACAAGGAATGGAAGCTTGTATACAGCCGTGGAGTTAGCCTTCAAGTCATCAGGAAACAGAAGTTGATGTCAATGTTGTAAATGAGCCCTCTGTTTCACTGAGAACGCAAAGAATGTATAATAGTCTGTGAGCTTTGGTAATAGATTTTACTGGACATAGAAGAGTTATATGGAGGGAGTTACCTTAGAATGTCACAATTTAGTTAAGTGGAATCAAATAAATAACGTTAGCATCTACACTGAAACTGAGAGGTAACATAAAGTCAGAGACTGTTGAAATCTCCGAATTCGTTCTCATTTCTGAATTATCAATTCAAGAAGCAGAGATCCGACTGAGAAAACTTCAAGTTGGATTTCTTCTGGAACCACCATTAGTCAGAGAATCGCTGACAATCAAGGATGATTAGATATCATTTTATCCTGCTTCAAGGCTTTACAGCAGTACACCCTTCGAATCCACGAGAAATCGTAGGCGGTTTCTGTGGTTGTGACTTCGTGTAAGAATCATGATAGAAAGTCGGGCTCGTTGTATTTGATCATGTAGTGAAAAGCTGCCTACTATCATGAGTGATATTCCTGATTGTAGTGGACTGAATTATGCGACAAAATTGACATTGAGACCAAGAAGACAGGCATACATTGGTCCAATGAGAATACGCCAGTTGATTTGGTCATCATCAACTTTGAACCCTGTGTTTATTAAGTTGGCCGAAATCAGTCAATCAATCGAAATGATTCTCAGAGAAGTCAAACTGAATACATGCCATGTGATTGACAATGGAGTGAATGTATTTCTCAAGTGACTCACTCCTAAGAATTGAGTGAAGTTCATTTCTTCCCTAAGTCATATTAATATATTTGAAGGTCCTGGCCACTGTCTAATAAACAAACTAATATGCAATTGCATTTCCTACATTCTGGTGCACGATCACACTAAGCGATGAGCATAAAATGCATGAACTGCTGTATTTGGTGAGTGAGGACACTGTAAACAAATGTATAGTGCATAGCGTTACTTACGAATGATGATATTTGAATAATATTCATGGTCGCTTTATCCTCTTATATAAGTAGTATAGTGCGTGTGTGCATGCGATGCAGTCAGATCGATATATATCGTATTTAAGAAGGTGAAATGCAAGATTTTGTGATAGAATTCTTCTAAGAATGACACATGTCACATTGAAATCGTATTTTCTCGAAATTTTCTAGCATTTTTGCAAAATGGATATTTGTGGTATGGTAGTTGGTTTTATTACAGGTAATGACTGATACATTTTCGGTCATGGCAAAGCCTAAGTCCGCTGCCAATGGTTGCATGCCGCCACTTGCTGTAAACAAGGCGTCAACTAGCCACAGTATTGTGACATTAAATAAACTTAGTCCTCTGGTATCTGCTCTCGTGAAGAGATGACGGTACACACAGTAACCACTCCATATATAATATTAAGTTCTCTCCAGGTAAAGTGTAGCCAAATTATTCAGTCTTCAATGTATCTGATCTCACTGACTGAATGTCTCTCCATTTTCCTACATCCTGTATCTGATGAGTGTTAAGCAGAACAAACATGAGGAGGGAAAGACTGTTTTACGTCTAAATAGTTAGCTTTCACTCCCTCTCTGTCTCCTATAACTAATAACTTTGTGATCCATAACAATCAGACTTCAAATGTTTATCATCATCACCGGTGATAGAATTCATTCATAGCTTGCCTCCTCGAGCGGAACACTGATCAACTTTTCAATATAATATTTCCAAACGATTGAGAGCCTGCAATTCTATCCGGCTCCACTACTTCACGCGAGCTTTCGGTTCATCTTCACATTATATTTTCCATTTTGACATCATACCAAATCCAAGTTTGTGGCAGATCCTTCAGGTTGCATTCGAGGAGTAGAACGGTGTGTGGTGTCACTCGACGATCTTCACTGTGTATATCCAGTAAACCTTCATTTCCTACTGAATATTCACTAGTGAGATAATACGTTGTTGTCTGACTCTATTCCACATTTCTCCCACTCTCCACCTTAACTGATGCCGTTTTAGTCGTCTGGAGTAATATTTTTTCAGATCATGATGTGCTAAAAATTCTACTAAACATTCCGCCTGAAATCAATAGCTTCTCACATACCTTATCTGTCGATAGATGACTAGTAACAAGCCCCGATAAGCGGCAATTGAGAAGAGAGAAGGAGTAACATCAGAGATTATTACGCGACACCAAGTACGTGTTGTTCGAAGTGAATTACAAAGTCTATTCATAATATAACACTTCGTCTAATTGCTTTCAGCCGTACATCATTTTTTCTCACATGAATTTCCCGTCACGCCTGAAACACTGGTGACTGGTTTCAAACAAAGTGGTCACCATTGTTACTGGCTAGACGCCACCAAGCCTAGTGACCAGTCGAATAAACAATCCATCATCATGAGAGTAGATCTACGAGTAACATTGGTGAATGCACAGAGACGACGCAGTCTTTCCACAAAATATATTCTATAGGCGTCATTGATGACCTGATTAGTTTGGTGGTGAAGTGTACTGCCGTCGTTATTAAACCACCTGAGAAGTTAAAAATACTGCATCATTGATTCTGCATTGAAACCCACATTCCTGTTTAAGACTTTCACTGACTATGCATCCAAGTCAATAACAGAATTAACATGCTCCTTAATAAAAATATTAATATCAGTTGGGTGTTACTGGGAACTGAATTCATCAGAAGAATATTTCATCGATATTGAGTGCTTCCTGAGAAGTATGCAAACTCCAACGTGATGTAGAATTCATTTCAACACCATGTGCTCTTGTAGTGAGTTCGGTTCACATGACAGGCTGAAAATGACTAGTTCTCCTCATGTGATTCCTAGATAGAATTTATCGTGAAACAGCAACAGTAAGGTAATTCTTGAAAACCAGTGACCATCGAAGAGTTAATTCATCCTTCTTCTAGACATTGACGTAGATTAATGTCTGTCAATTGGCTAGCAGCCTGCTCTCACCACACAGCACGTTGTTCTGGAGGTCTCGTTTTTACTGAATTCGACATGTCTCTGCATCCTATAGAACGCCATTGTTGGGCATCTTTCCACTTCCTTTCAATGCGTTGACTTCTGAAGACTTTCACATATATTTCATAGTAATGATCTGTGTCCTGATTTCTGGATCCTCCGTGTGTTATCATCAACCTAGCCTACTGTGTTTGAAACGATGATTTCCTGTTTGGGTAGATGAATTTAAGAGGGTTCTGAGAAGTTAGTTCCCATTAATATGAACTTGTTTGTCTCGTACCTCGACAGCTGCCATGAATATCATCATCATATCAACTCCTGCCCTCACTTCAGATACACTAGTGAGCAGTTAGTTACGATATGCTCGGTATTTGTCCTCATCATGCCAGTAATGAATCTGAATTGTGAAAATTTATAGCAACGCACTCCACATTGTTGAAACAGCTGTCAAATTATTTCTCCATCGGCGCTGTAGACAGTCTTTACGAAATCAAGAACGCACTCAAAAAATTCATCTCATCGTTATCGATTTGATGAGGAATTCGTACAGCGTCGTTGGGGAAAGAATTTTACAGCCTTTTCTTGTCTATTCATTACCAATTACCACTGCTATCATCTGTCACTCATTCTGAGTCAGTCTTAGTAACGGTGACGTATGCAAGCTTAAGTCGTCTACACTCTCGTTCCCCGACGTGTGGGACCACAGCCTAAATCGGAACATTAACTCTGAATCATTGATTCCACAGATAATCCTTGTCTACGTGTGTATGTCATTTTCAGCACTAGTGTCCTCGGTGTATACGAACTATCTGCTCTCTTTAACATCAATCAATTCATTAACAGATGTAGAAGAGTCGAAACAACTTCAGAAGTGCGTGTGTGGCAAGGTATTCATTTTGAAATAACAATCCACAGTATAAATTTTTATTTTTATGTCTGTCTTACTCTATCTTACTCCGCAACGGTAAATGTCCAGTTGTTTGCAATTCATGAGTCAGGAGGCCACTATCCGCACTGGATCAGACTTATTTATTGGTTTCATAAAGCTTGCATAAATCATCCCGTTTCTTCATCGTCACCTATCCAAAACTCAAAACTCGGTGAAGTACAAACAACTGACTGATTGAAAGAGCTGTTCTCACTGCACAAAATAAAATGAAATGTCGTTGGATTGATCGCTAGGGCACACACAAGTACACATTTCATGACAAGTCTGAGACTTAGATTTGAATGATGATTTGCTTACTCTGAAACCAACCGAAGCCACATAAACCTCAATGTCCGAATCTCAAATCTGGTCATATCACATGTTTTCTTGCAATGAAATATCTCATTCACTTAGAAACGATAAGAACAATAGTGTTCTGAGCTGCCGCTCAGTGGATCTGATGGTGGTGACATATAAAATCATTCGTATCTGTTCACATCAGTCGAATTGATGATTGAATGTGTTCCATTCGATATGAATAATGTTGTTGAAGTGACGTCATAATGAATCATTACCGATAAAGTGTATGTGCGTGTGTTTGAGGCTATATGCCACCAATGATATCGACCAGTAATACCTACCAACCAGCTTCAGTGAAGCGATATAAGCACCGAGTGTCCATCCATCATCTAATTGTATTTAATCTCTTTTATTGAGTTTGTTTTAATCCACTGAAATCTCACCACTCAAGGTGTTTTCTAATCCCATGAGTGTTTATAATGTGTACCACCTGTTGATTAGCAAGTGTCTAATATGAACGAAATATTCCTACAGGGAGTCATAAGAAAATGGCTTAAACGGAGAAGAAAATGTTTTTCGAAGATTGACTATGATGAGTTTTACAGTTGTAATAATATTAAACAAAGAAACGTTTTGATCAATCAGATACTGGGTAACATTTCATCGAAAGACGCATCACATAATGTAAGGCGTACGATGGGATGACTAATTGTAAGTTAGAAAAGAGGCAGAATTTGGCGTGACGTAATAAGTGTGACACAATGACTAATCAAAAATAACTATAACAGGGATGCTTATTCTCTTCCATTATGATATGTGGTATGTCACAAACATGACTCAAAGAACCGAAATCCTCCATTTTGACAAAAATTTTCACCACCCAATTATTCGTATTTTTGCCTTAAGTTGCTGTAAATGTTGTGTACAACAGTGTGTATGCTCGATGTGTGTTGCGAAATGTCCCTTAACAGTTTTCATGTGACGGTCAATGAAGAATATAAAATGTGCTGAATATATATCACCATTGTATTCTTGTCTATAGCATTTGACAACCAATGGGTGAATGAGTGAGATATCAAATGCTGGGATGGGAGAGATTTGATTGGTTTCATGTAGGATGTCGTCACCAACTGACTTTATTTAGATAACACCATACAGCTTAGGAGAAATGAACAGCTACTTCGTCCTAACTGAGTAACACCCACCTACAATGTCACTAGAAATTGCGCCGAGGGCGTGAAACCGTGGGTATAAGGCGTGGTTACTGTGTGTCCCGTCATCTCCTCACGAGAGCAGATACCAGAGGACCAAGTATATTTATTATCACGGTAGTGTGGCCAGTTGACTCCTTGTTTACAGCAAATAGTCTATAGATAGTGATTGGTTTGTACAAACTGAGATGATCTATCTCATTGTAGGCAAGTAGAAAACTACCAAATAATCTATTTTGTAGTTTTTGAGCCACCATGGACATAATTGCATGGCGGCTTCCAAAAATTGGTGAAACACGTCAGAAGTATGTAGGACGAAGGTTCAGTCACTACCTATAATAAAACCAACTACCATACCACAAATGTCCATTTTGCAAAAATGATAGAAAATTACAAGGAAACACGATTTCAATGTGAAATTCGTCATTTTTAGAAGAACGCTGTCAAAAAATCTTCTAATTCACCTCTCTCGATACAATATATACCGGTGAAACTGTATCGCATACGCACACGCACTATACTACTTATATAAGTGAAAAAAGCGACCAAGCATATCATTCAAATATCATCACTCGTAAATCACCTTATGCACTATACTTTTGTTTACAGTGTCCTCACTCACCAATTACAGCAGTTCATGCATTTTATGCTCATCGCTTAGTGTGATCGTGCACCAGAATGTAGCAAATGCAATTGCATATTAGTTTGTTTATTAAATGTGTCACTGTATGATGCATCTAATAAACAAACTAATATGGAATTACTTACTAACACAGTGCTCATGTTTTACACGTATATTAATGTGAGTTAGAGAAGAAAGCCACTTTCATTCATTCTCAGGAGTGACTCACTTGAGAAACACATTCACTGCATTGTCAACGACATGACATGTATTGAGATGACTTCTCTCAGATTAATTTCGATTGATTGACTGATTTCGGCCAAATTAATAAACACAGGGTTCAAAGTTGATGATGATCAACGATAGCTGATGTGACTGAAGTTCAAATCATCTCGCGTATTCTCATTGGTCCAATGTATGCCTGTCTTCTTGGTCTCATTCACAATTTCCCACATAATACAGTCCACTACAATCAGGAATATCACTCGTGATAGTAGGCAGCTTTTCACTACATGATCAAATACAACGAGCCCGACTTTCTATCATAATTCTTACACGAAGTCACAACCACAGAAACCGCCTACGATTTCTCGAGGATTCTACGGGTGTACTGCTGTAAAGCCTTGAAGCAGGATGAAATCAACCCTAATAATCCATGGTCCCCAATGGTTCTGTGAATAATTCTGGTTATAGCTGAGATCTAACTTGAAGTTAAGAACGAGTGAATTGTGATTTTTATTTGTTTGATTACAGCTTGACGCCACACCGTATATTTGGTACAAGTGTGGAATTTTCAGAATATCATATCGGTAGACCGAATTTCGTAGAACGACCATAGATATAAAGTGTGCGTCGGCGTCGAACCCCGGACCATGTTCATGATCGGCGAGAATCACAAACGCTGTGCCACCAACGCACTAACAGGTACATTCTGTTTTAGAGCTCAAAGGAGATTGAAACACACATTCTGAATTCCACGAGAAGTCATTACTAATCAAATAACGTCATTTGAGTCCCCAGGTGTCGTTGAGCTGCCCGTTTCGATAGCCTACGTGTCGACGTCGGCTGACTATTTCTGTCGTGTCAATCTGTGTGTTTCAGTTGTTAAGGGATAGAGTGCTAACAAGGAGGATGTTTATTAGGCAAAATGATATCAGATTGAGATTTCGCATCATGGTGGGTGGCAAAGATCCCTAAAGTCTACTCCAATGCATCAGATGACTGTTCCTGTGATTATGAGCACAAATTGCAGGTCATTATCGAACAAGATTAATTACTTGGATGCTCTAATATGTTCAAATATTTATCGTAATACAAGTGTAATAACGCTTCAAGAAACTTGGCTGCACGATTCATATGATGACAATTAATTCTTTCTGAATCGTTTCAGTATGTACAGACAAGACCGAAGTAGTTCAAGGAAGAAGCGAGGTGGTGGTGGTGTTACTACTATTATCAATTCTCAGTGGTCTGTTGCCAACAACGTCTGTTTTAAATTCTCAAATGATTAAATTGACTGTATAACTGTCAAATGTCGACCTAAACACCTATTTAAATACAAATTCATTTATATCACAAACATTTATGTCACACCTTGCTGTGGCACTTCAGAACTGTCTATGTTTGCTGATGAATTCACTATTTTCGCTGCCTCCTCTCTTGGAAACTCATTGTCCATAGTCACAGGTGATTTTAATTCATGTGACTACAGCTTTCTCGCAGTGCTAGATCATGAAAATGTCGTCAACGTTTCCACCAGACTGGATAATTCCCTTGATCTTGTATTTATAAACGACCGTTGAATATACGAAGCTCGTAAAAGAGCCCGACTCTTTAAATCAGATCATTGTATTCTACGGGTTTTACCTAAAATTTATGGAAAGTTACACAAGAGAACTTTTTCACACCTCTCCAAGAAAACTGTACATGTATGTTACTCTAAGGAGAATGTTCAGAATCTCAGGGACATGCTCAAAGACACAAGGTGGCACCTGTTTAATGAAGATTCTCTTGATGACACAATCTCTAATATTACAAGTTATCTCAAATTTTGTCTTGACACCTGTTGTCCCAGAGAAACCCTCTTCATCAGATTTGACCGTTTCTCCTCCCCTCAACTTGAAATGCTTCACAGACAAAAAGAAAAACTATATAAAATGAAGGACAATACTGGTTTGAAAAGAATTAACATCCTAATAAAATCTGAAATGCACAGATTGAATTCAATTTACAACAAAAAGTTTATATCCTGTAAAAATGCGTCTAATATATGGAAACTTTTCAAAGAAATTACTGATGGTAAGCAGATGAATAGTATTCCTTATTCCTTTGATGTTTGCACACTGAACAAGTCTTTCATATATTCTCCCACAAATGCCAAACTTTCTAGTGTTACAAGTGTTAATGAAACCTGCTTCCCTGGTTTCAATACAAATGATGTTCAAAAATGTCTCCAGTCTCTGAAACCTTCTTGTAGCCTGGGCCCAGATGGTCTGCCTAGTGTAATTCTTAAAAAATGTGCAGACATTCTGTGTTATCCTCTTATGGACATATTTAACGAATCTTTCTCCAGAAATGTTGTGCCAGCCGTTTGGAAGGACATCAAAATTGTACCTATCCATAAGTCATATCACAGGTTCTGATCAGCTGCAGACTACAGGAAATTACAACGGTTTTATGGATGATAATAACATACTTTAATGTTTGAGTGGTGGTAGAGAAGAGATACTATAAAATTGACGCATCTAAATGAAAGCATTACAATTTTTTTAGTTTAAGTTGTCATCATCAATTTATACGCTTTTAAAGTTGAAAAGAGGGGGGAGGGTGAGACAGAAAACAGAAAAATTTATTAACAGAACAGTGTTAGCTTGCAGGTTCACATAGCAACTCAAGAAACAAAAGCGGTTACAGTTTATGAGATTAAGATTTGTTGAGTGAGTTGAGATCACTGAATTAGATGACTAATCAAAATCAAAATTCTGTTACCACGGGAGTGAGAGGTTAATCACACCCTCTCTCTGTATGCATAAGTCTGGTTTAAGTCGTTTGATTGCGATTGCTTCGGCAAATCGTAGTAAATTTGCCGTCCTTTGTCTATTTAACATTTTGAAGGACTTAGAAATCTCTACGAGATGTCCGGTATCAACAATGTGTCTGGTAATTGCACTCTGGGAATATCTGCTTCCTTTCAGGCACAGGTTTTTGGGAATATGTTCAGAAAACCGGATAGAAGCCCGTCTTTCTGTCCTTCCAATGTACTTGCTACCGCAAGTGCACGTGAATTCATAATCGCAGTTGGAGGTGACATCAACAGGGTATTTATCCAGTTTTGAGTGGATTAAAGAAGGAGTGGTGCTGTATACTGTTATGAGTTTTGCTGCCGGGAAGCTTCTATTTATTGCACCTTTCAATCTTTTGTCAATCTTTTGTAACAGTGAATCTCCTCTGTATGGTAGACCAATAAAAACTTTTTTCTTTTCTACAGTTGGGTGCTTTTCTTTCTCATCTTCTTCTCTGCTATACTTCTGTATAAATCCCTTAGGGTATCCATTTTTTCTTAGGCGTTTCTCGACGAAATCTAATTCTTCTTCGACCCTTTTTGGTGAACATAGCTTCCTGGCTCTGTCGTACAAAGTCCTCACTAAGCCACGTTTATAGCTTATGGGACAAAAGCTGTTACAGTGAAGATATTGTCCAGTCCAGGTTTCTTTTCTATAGATGGGCTTTTCGACCATGCCTTCGTTTGTTCTTTCTACATTCAGATCCAGGAAATTGAACTCATTATTATGTTCATATTCCATGGTGAATTTGACATTTGGATGGATCTCATTTAGGCGGTCATATAACACCGATGCATGATCCATATCGTTGCAAACAACAAATGTGTCATCAACATGTCGGCGATAGTAGGTCGTTCCATTGATAGCAGAACTTAGTTGTGTCTGCTCAAGGTAGTCCATGTAGATATCAGCCAGGATAGGTCGCAGAGGCGAACCCATCGCAACCCCATCGATTTGTCGATAGAGTTGATTGGTAGCAGAATTTTGATTTTGATTAGTCATCTAATTCAGTGATCTCAACTCACTCAACAAATCTTAATCTCATAAAATGTAACTTAATGTAAACATACATACAAAATAACACATACACATATATATTTGCGATTGTACAGCTAAGAAAATGAATTCGCCGAAAAGAGACTCTTCGCTGATCTACGTGTTTTCTTTTCAATAAAATAATGTAATTTACAAAATAACATGCAATGACTGTGAGTCAAGTCAACTACATAGGTCAAACTAGTAGGTCAGGGGTAGTCAGATTATCGGAACATAAGAATTTAGCTAAGGTAAGGATGGTTGACCCCGAGAGGATAAACAATTTAGAAAAAAGCTCACCAATTGCAATGCATGCATTAACACACAACCACACAGTAGGATGGGAGAGGGTTAAAATTCTAAAAAGTAATCTAGGTAGGTGGAGAGAGAGAGAGGTTGATTATTGAATCCTTGTTCATCGAGTCTACACCCAACACATGCAATAGGAATGACACATCACTCATACTTGAAATATGGAAAATACTACTAACAATCAAGTCAAGCGAAAATCAAGTAAAAAATAATGGAACTCAACGGAGGTTGTCTCCTTCAATTATCTAGGAATCATCGTTTCAATCACAGCCAGAGTGACAGGACTTCCTCACCTACTGGATTTGCGTCACTAATCCTTATGAAAAACACGATGGTACGATGCAACCATGAAGCTAAGCAAGGAAGAAAGATGACACACTATTTACAACGAAGCCTTTAATATCTCGAATCTACAGCGAGAAGGCTTAACACAAGTTCCACATATACAGGTTTCGAATTACCCCTAGAGAAATTAGTCTCACTAAAATATTAGAACAGTGAACAGTGAATATAGTCCAACTCTCTTATGAGGGTTAGTAGTATGAGGCTTTCAGAAAAATTAGGTGTGTAACAATAAGGTGAATATCAGCATATTATATCACTGAAATACAATCGTAGTTAAAGGTTGAATCCAAGTAAACTTCAATAAAGATAAAAAAATAATTTCGTATATGATGGTTCGTATTTGGCTGTAAACAAACCTTTAATCGGGGTTATAACTCATCATTTATCTGTACCTTCATCTCAGTGAGTAACTGTGTTTCCTCTATAACTTGAAGTAAACGTCTGTCGATGTAAGCGCTAGTGAAATACAATGCAGGTGTAGAGTTCTATTCAACGGATAAGTCGCGGATAGGTCAGGTGTTTAGAGCCACACTTCAGCTAACTAATGGCTGATCGGTTTTCATCAGTGAAACTTAAGTTGCTTCAAGATTTCTACGTGCTTTGTGCGGTGATGAAAATGTTTACGTGGTGGTTTTCATTTCATGACTACATCAATATTCTAAAGTCACTGAAACCAGTCACCAGTAGTGTTCAGATTGAGTTTATTCCCGTTTTAACACCTCCCACAACAGTAAATCAAGCGTCACCCTAGTAATCAAATAGAACTCATCTACAACTCACAGTTGACAGCTTTATCACTATTCCAGTGATAGTGACTCCATATTTTACAGTTAAGAGATTCGGTCCAATGGGAATATAATAGCAATAATAACAAGAGTAGTCCTTTCTATCGCCTTTGGATATATTAAAGAAATGGACATTCATATATTTATTTGAGAGATAAATTTGGACTACCAAGTTGAAAATAAACTAAGTGACAATTATTAATTTCTAAGGCAGTTTTCTTTGGGAAAACTGAGATGCAGAATATAAGAGAAACAGAATTTGTCAAAAATTGTCATAGGGCTTTCTTATATTTTCATTACAAATAATGAAAAATATTTGGGATATCTGAAACAATGATCCCCTTCTATGCATAAAAATTAATGAAGGATGCAAAATGATCCAGACAAATATGTATTACTGAATTTTCTTATTCAGAAATGAATATCACTCATTGGACGGACATTCAACAAAAATGGTGTAAACTGTGTGTGTGTGGCAAGGTATTCATTGTTAAACGACAATCCGCAATAATATTTTATATTTTTGTTTCCTTTACTCTATCTTATTCCAAACGGTGATATGTGTATTTTCCAACAAGGGAAATTGACTGTAACACACCTATGGGATCGCCAATATCAGGTTTGATTGCAGAAGCAGTGATGCAAAGACTCGAAAACATAATTCTACCAAAGATCAGACCCAAGATTTGGATACGCTACGTCGACGACACATTTGTAATCATCAAAAGAAACGAATTAGATAAAACTCACAACTTAATAAACAACGTCTTCAACGACATCCAATTCACAAGAGAAGAGTAATCCGAGAACCAAATACCATTTTTGGACGTCTTAGTCAGGCGAACAACTACAGGAGAATTAGAAACTCAAGTTTATAGGAAATCAACTCACACAGACCAAATACTGAATTACAACAGCAACAACCCAATAACACACAAAAGGAATTGCATACAAACCCTATTCAAGAGAGCAAGGACTCACTGCAGCACTCCCACCTTAAGGAAAATTGAAGAAAAGTATCTCATGGACGTCTTCCAAAAGAATGGATATCCACGGAATTTCATCAAGAGACATATACCCCCAAGCCAACCTACCAAAGCAAAAGCCACCAAGGAAAGCACAAAGAAATTCGCCTTACCATATATAAAGGATATCTCAGAAATCACTACAAGACTCCTCAAACCCTTAGGAATTGACGTCGTACACAAACCAACAAAGTCGCTGCACTCAATTCTATGTCAACCAAAAGACTCAACAGCGAAAGAAGACAAAACCAACATCATCTACAAAATAAACTGTAACAACTGCGAAAAACACTACATTGGCCAAAGTGGACGTCCCCTTCGTCTTCGTATCCACGAACATAAGCTAGCCGTCAAAAGACATGATATCCACTCCCTCATTTCACTACACACAGACAACCACGGACATCAATTCGACTGGGACAACGTTCAAATATTAGACAAAGGAAATAACAAGAATGCTAGGGAATTTTTAGAAGCTTGGCATCCCAGTGAATCATCAATCAATAGACACATCGAGATAGACAAAATTTATCAACCAATAAGAAAGAAACTTCACACACAAAGGGTCAAAGTTCAAGTCAAAGAAACAATCAGTTCCAATACAAGCAACCTAGAAGGTGTGAAAACACACACAAACAACCAATCACGTCCAAGGTCACCAGGAGAGATGATTAATAAACTCGTGGAGAAATCTAAAAGCTCACTTCAAACTGAAGTATGCGCTGAAGATGTCATCCAGTAAGGTGATGAAAGCTTCGCAAACTAACCATCCAGCTCAGAGAACAAAACCACATCATAATAATTGCTTTCAGCTCTACATCATATTTGCCTCCAAGAATTTCGCGTCACGGTTGAAACACTGGTCACTGATTTTAGTCAAAGTGATCACCATTGCTACTGGCTAGGCTCCACCAAGCCTAGTGACCACTTGAATGAACAAGCCACCTGCATGAGAGTAGATCTACGAGCAACATTGGTGAATGCACAGAAGCGACACAGTCTTCTCACAAAATATTTTTTATAAGCATCATTGATGACCTGATTAGTTTGGTGGTGAAGTGTACTGCCGTCGTTATTAAACCACCTGAGAAGTTAAAAATACTGCATCATTGATTCTGCATTGAAACCCACATTCCTGTTTAAGACTTTCACTGACTATGCATCCAAGTCAATAACAGAATTAACATGCTCCTTAATAAAAATATTAATATCAGTTGGGTGTTACTGGGAACTGAATTCATCAGAAGAATATTTCATCGATATTGAGTGCTTCCTGAGAAGTATGCAAACTCTAACGTGATGCAGAATTCATTTCAACAATATGAACTCTTGCAGTGAGTGCAGTTCACATGACAGGCTGAAAGTGACTAGTTCTCCTCGTGTGATTTCTAGATAGAATTTCTCATGAGACAACATCAGTAGGAGAATTTTTGAAAACCAGTGACCATCGAGGGGTTAATTCATCCTTCTCCTTCAGAGATCTCTCCACAGTACGGTGGCTTCATACAAAAGGATTTCGAGGCTAGATTTCAGGTCACAAACTAGAATGAAACAGCTCTCCAGTGATCAATTGTATTGGATGATCCATTCACCAGCCATGTTTCCTGATGAAATCGAAGTCGGAAGTAAATCATGTGGGGTGGAGTCAACATTTGAGAGAGATAACCAATTTTATTGGCATTCATTCCTTTTGTTCCGAGTGGTGTATACCCATTCCAGACGAAATTGAATATGATATGACAGATCCCATCATGGTGGCCTGTGTCCACGAGTACTGACAAGCACGTTTTCTCTTCACACGACCTGCATCTTTTCTCCATCAGACACATCTGACATGTGGATTCCAATAGATTCTTCGCGGCCCTTTAGCCTTTTATTTGACTATGGCACGTACCGTTTCTATCCATCTATCTCTTTATCTAACCGAAATCAAAATTCATTGCCTTCCACAGTTTCGTTGGACGGTGTGTTCTACGCCTGTTGTTTCTTCTGGAAGATCTCCTTGTTTCTTACCTTTCGTGACCTCATATCTGATTTTTAGTGTAGAACCGTAGCACGTTGATCTGAAGCTTAGTGAGTTCGACATGTCTCTGCATCGTATAGAACGCCATTGTTGAGCATCTTTCCACATCCTTTAAATGACTGCTGAAGACTTTCAAATGGATTTCATAGTGATGATCTGTGTCCTGATTTCAGGATCCTCCGTATGTTATCATCAAGCTAGCCTACTGTGTTTGAAACGATGATTTCCTGTTTAGGTAGGTGGATTTAAGAGGGTTCTGAGAAGTTAGTTCAAATTAATCTGAACTTGTTTGTCTCGTAGTGTTTCTATCCACCTATCTCTTTATCTGTCCCAAATCATACTTCATTATCTTCCACAGTTTCGTTGTATGGTGTGTTCTACGCCTGTTGTTGCTTCTTGAAGATCTCCTTGTTTCTTACCTTTCGTGACCTCATATCTGATTTTTAGTGTAGAGCCGTAGCACGTTGATCTGTTGGTCTCGTATTTAGGGAATTCTACATGTCTCTGCGTCATATAGAACGCCATTGTTGAGCATCTTACCATATCCATTCAGTGCTGAAGATTTTCACATATATTTCATAGCAATGATCTGTGTCCTGAATTCAGGATCCTCTCTTTGTTATGATCAACTAAAGAGGTTAATGTTGGTAATACAAGTCAAGAAAACTAGATGTTAATGAAACTAGGGTAGTAGACATACATACAAAATAACACATATAAATTTGTGATTGTACAGCTAAGAATATGAATTCGGCGAAAAGAGAAACAAGAAAATCGTGAGTGAGATCAGACGCACTCAAGTAGGATTATTATGGCTAAACTTATTATTACATGTGGAGTGGTTGCTACGTCATCTCTTCACGAGGGCAGATACCAGAGGACCAAGTTTGTTCAACGTCACAATAGTGTGTCTATGCATGGTGAGATTATCTATCTCATTGTAGGCAAGTGGAAAACCACGGAATAATCTATAATGTTATTTTTGAGCCACCATGAATAAAATTGCATGACGGCTCGCAAAAAGTGGCAGATCCCAGATGTATATGGATCTAAAAAACAGTCCTTACCTGTAATAAAATCAACTACCATACCACAAATATCCATTTTGCAAATATGATCAAAATTAAGAAAAAATATGATTACAACATGAAATTCGTCAATTTTAGAAGAATGCTGTCACAAAACCTTGTATTTCACCTTTCTCGATACAATATATACCGATGAGACTGTATCGCATACACACACGCACTATACTATTTATGTAAGTGAATTAAGCGACCAAGCATATCATTCAAATATCATCACTCGTAAATCACCTTATGCACTATACTTTTGTTTACAGTGTCCTCACTCACCAATTACAGCAGTTCGTGCATTTTATGCTCATCGCTTAGTGTGATCGTGCACCAGAATGTAGCAAATGCAATTGCATATTAGTTTGTTTATTAAATGTGTCACTGTATGATACATCTAATAAACAAGCTAATATGGAATTACTTACTAACACAGTGCACAAGGTTTACACATATATTAATGTGAGTTAAGGAAGAAAGCCGATTTCATTAAATCTCAGGAGTGACTCACTTGGGAAGTACATTAATTCCATTGTCAACGACATGACATGTATTGAGATGACTTCTCTCAGATTAATTTCGATTGATTGACTGATTTCGGCCAAATTAATAAACACAGGGTTCAAAGTTGATGATGACCAAATCCAGTCCACTACAATCAGGAATATGACTCGTGATAGTAGGCAGCTTTTCACTACATGATCAAAGACAACGAGCCCGGCTTTCTATCTTAATTCTAGACCGAAGTCACAACCACAGAAACCGCCTACGATTTCTCGTGGATTCGAAGGGTGTACTGCTGTAAAGCCTTGAAGCAGGATAAAATGATATCTAATCATCCTTGATTGTCAGCGATTCTCTGACTAATGGTGGTTCCAGGAGAAATCCAACTTGAAGTTTTCTCAGTCGGATCTCTGTTTCTTCAATTGATAATTCAGAAATGAGAACGAATTCGGAGATTTCAACAGTCTCTGACTTTATGTTACCTCTCAGTTTCAGTGTAGATGCTAACGTTATTTATTTGATTCCACTTAACTAAATTGTGACACTCTAAGGTAACTCCCTCCTTATAACTCTTCTATGTCCAGTAAAATCTATTACCAAAGCTCACAGACTATTATACATTCTTTGTGTTCTCAGTGAAACAGAGGGCTCATTTACAACATTGACATCAACTTCTGTTTCCTGATGACTTGAAGGCTAACTCCACGGCTGTATGCAAGCTTCCATTCCTTGTTCACATTAGCTCTCTCGTGTTATCATGAGGTCGATTCACAGAACTTCGATTACCATTATCCCTGCAATCGAGGGGGTTGATGGTGAATGTTGTTACCAGAAATGTCTGATCACTATACACATACTTCATCTCCACTTCCTTCTGAATATTCTTTAGTTGAGCAATATGGTGTTGATTGGTTTTCTGCATAGCCACGGCTTGTTGTTGCATTGCTTATCCTCTCTGGTGTGTCACCTGTTACTTAGTATCTTGGGAAGGCAGATGTTGATGGTAGTCTGCAGCTGGTTATTGCAAATCTGTTTTCTATATTCGCTACACTGATTCAACTTGAATCCTGTCTTCATTGCAGCTCTTACCAACTTGTTCGTTTGTTCTTGTGAATGGTTAAGGCACAGATCATCATCAAAATTCAGATCTTCTACTTGTCTCCTTTCTAGTCTAGTGTATAGCTGTTTCAATCACAATGAACCGCCACAATTTTGTCGACTATGATTCAAGAACTTTCATCTATCACTTATTTTGTTTTCAGACAATCGTGTTCTCTGATATAACACAAACTCACGGACATTTTGATATCAATGTCAAACTATTCTTTTGCAATTCTTGAGGAAAATGATAAAAGTTTATAAATATTGGGGGATAAATCACACTTTATTTCGAACTGTATTGCATCACATCATAGATCATCAATTTATTGGGATTTTGTCTGAAGAATATGTGGTTTACTTCAATCAAGTAAGTGATGGATTCTTACCTGTGTGTAAACATACGCTCCACTATAAGGAAATACGTATATCTTCAAATGGGATTCTCGAAATGCATAGGTTGTAAACAACTGGCGGATAGTTCCGAAATAAAATGAAATCGTGTTATTGTTCTTCATGGAATAATTTCACTACACGCCAAATGACGTAGATTCAGAAAGTCAACCATACTCCAGATATTGATTAATTCTTCAATTTCTCTTCATAATAGCCTTCGTGTATAATATCAAACTTTCATCTTCTGAGAGTGAAGATTGCAAATCTCTGCCTTTCGAGTGTTAGTTTGCAGACATTTGATTGGTTACCGATTTGATCACGAGCCGACATGAAATGGAAAACCACTGAAAATCCAGGGAGTATTGGACAGCTGTTTCTTGCTTGTTTGGTCCTGTTCAGAAGTACAAATGAACCAGGTTTCGAACCCAGGATCTTCTGATTACAGGGAGAGCTCTCGGGCCATTCAAGCAGTGAGATTCAATCCAATGGTAAATGTATTCCAACTTCTAACGATTCGAGATTTCTTACAGGATTTCATCATGAGCTGATATTAGTTAGAGATCGATTAGTAAACCTGGGAGTACTGGACAGGTGTTTCGTCCTAGTTTGGAGATCTTCATCAGTACGCACAACCCCCAGTGTTTTCCAATCCAGGAGCTACTGGTTACAAGGCGAGCTGGTATACGATTAAGGCACTGGGACCTAATCCACTGACCCATGAATTCTAACTTCTGCCAATTCACGACATATCGCGACCCTAGCTAATATCTTTGGCGAGTATTTAGCCTCACACCCGACCTGCTGCACCCTACTCGTCACGACTGCTCACTGGAACCCCAGGTAACTACCTACATGAATAGGGCAAGTCGAGATTTGTACAGCGAGACCACCATGTAATGTTGTTAGCGAGTAACCGATCACTGACTTTAGGTCTCAGACTAGGAGGAACTAGCTGCCGAGGACTCCCTAGTTTTCCAATGATTCTTTGACTGAAATCACCTGTTGATCAAACCTGAAATCCCTGCCTAGTTGAATTGCATGCAAAGGAATATTTTTTAAAATTTTCATCAAATTGTTTTAGAGACGAAAAATTGACAAGGAAAGAAGATAAAATTTCCACATAGAACACAAGTTCTGACTGACTGACTGACTGCCGGACTGTAGGAAACGGGTGAGAGAGAAATATAACACGAGTCGACATATAAATGAACACAAACGAAAAACCCCCATTCAAAATGACAACAAGAATAAGGGGAATAAGAAGAAATGCTTCTCTGTATAAAATCGTATCACTAAACTATGATCAATTTATCCCCATGTTTTTGCTTAGACAAGGAGAAATTTTCTTCACCTCAACTGTCTTGTTTTACAAGTTTGTCATTCTTCCCAATGTGATGAGAGATCGCATAAGGAAATTTTGGAATTCACATCAAAATAACTAGACTGTCTACAAATAATAAAGTGACACTTCAGTTGTCAGATATCGGAAGACAGTATAAGAAATACAATAACAATCAAGTTTGGTACTGTAAGGGTGGAAGAAATGGTTTATTTAGTAGTGCAAAGAAGGTTAGTTAGTTCATGCCTGACACCATTTTCATCACATAAAGTACGTGCAGCCAAATATGGTACAGTGGAATTTTTATACTTAGACGTACGTGCGTAAATTCTTCTAAAAAGACTCCTTGTTTTACCTGAGGAGACACAAGGTTGGAGCTGCGGGTAGAGTGGGTGCTCAGAGTCTGACATAATTCCTTTAGCAAATTTGTTGCATGACATCAAGTGCCCATCATCAGTGAAAATGTGAACGATATGGCCCAATGGGGAACCACTCGTCCTAATGACTGACAGTCTTCAGAGTTCTACGAAGTATGACATAGTCTTTTTTAAGCAATCCAGGAAAGAATAAGGGTGAACAGTAAAGAAGAATAGGCAAAATATGCGAGTTGGCAAACTGTAAGTGGAGGGGTTGGGTTATGCCTGAGTGCCTTAACTTCTTAATGTAAAAGGTCAGACGAAATATTCTTTTAGAAATCGCTAAGATGTGTGGGAAGACCAGGATAGGTCAGAAGAAATAATTATTCCAAGATACTTAACTTCAGACTTGATTTCTGTATCAGTGTCATCAATTTTGCAAGGGTCATAGGAACCAACAGCTTCATTTAACTTTCGTTTACATCGGAAATTGAAATTAACAGTCTGGCATTTGGAAGGATTTAGTTTAAGGCCGTTACACGAAGACCATTTGCTGATTCCTGATAGAAAGCTGTTCATCTTGGCACAGTGGAGCTGGGAGTTAACAGACGTTGAAATAGTTAGATCATCGTCATACTTAACAAAGTTCATTTCATCAGAGTGAGGCAAGTCATGCAAGAAGAAAGAAAACAGAAAAGGAGAAAGGACAGCACCTTGAGGGACACCAGCCTCAGTAAGCAATGAAGTGGACGACTACGCCTGATATACAGTGTACTGCTTTCTTCCTGAGAAATAAGAATGCAGCCATTTGACAACCCAACAGTCAGTTTGAGTGAGCGATTCTAAAAGACATGACATCGTTCATCAAATTTATTTGATATTCAATTAGAAGAGTAGTTGATCAGTGGGAAGTGTCACTTGAACATAATACATAAATTACTGACTGATTGAAATTGACTTAAGGGTGTAAATTAAGTTATGTATGTAGTGACAGGAAGAAAATGAATTCTCAGTGAGGTTTGTTTAAATTACCAAAACGTCGCAAAGCATATATGCCTATAAAGTAACATGTCCCTTTGGCAGCCATGAGCACAAATCCAACATGTCTTCAAATAAGATTTTATTTCCAATGCACATTTTTCTGAGGAATCGACATTAATTATAGAATCTTTGAAAACCAAGGATCACCGGAGAATTAATAGATGCTTCTTCGAGAGTCTTCAGAGGCGTTTACCACCAGTGCCCTTCAGATAACTCTGCCAGTTCACCGAATTTCATATAACTGTTGATTTCCTACTAACAACCACGTTGTGCTCCTGATAAAGAATGGTGTAGGTCGAATGTCTGTATCCGTTAGCCTAATTGAAACTTGAACTACCAAGAATCTGCATCATTGTATTGCATGTTATTATTCTTCTTCTTCACTTTGTTTGCACTGCCTGAAAAAGAAAGTTAACTATCTACAGTATAGTCTACAGTTTACATTATTTCTATCTTTTGATTAAATATACACAACAATTTATTAATTAATGAATTCAAAATCAAATGATCAGCTGAGTAGGATCGGTAAATGGGAAACTCTTTGAACGAACTAACCAAGAAAACTCTGCCTAACCAAGATTCAGGAGGAAAAAGAAAAATATCGAATACACTCTGCAAGGATGATTGAATGACATCGCTCATCAGTCCTTCGCTTGAATAAAAATCAAATGAGAAAGGGTGATCTGAGTGTCCGAGGGTGACGTGAAGCAGATTGTGTCAGGGAAACACAGAAACTTATGCAAAATTTTGGAGCTAACTAAAGCCTAACATAGAGCACTGGAAGAAACCAAGATGTACTGTTGACGCCCTGTGTTCCTCTGTAAACACAAGACAATAATATTACCTGGAAAGATGAAAATATACATGTACAAATCAAAACTTATCATGAACTGCCTTCAGTAGTGGAACCGTTGAGAGACAGGCAGTACTAGACAGCTGTTCGGCCCTTGTTTGGGACTCATCAAAAGTTAGCACTGGTGACTCTGGCAGTTATCGAACCCAGGATAATCAGGTTACAAGGCGAGTTAGTTGAATATACAGTCACTTCGACTGAATTCAGTGGTCCAACTTATGACACTTTGCTGTACATAATGCGACAGTCAGCAAGCGTCATTG
>CALYDD020000032.1:0-23989 GCA_944472135.2 Trichobilharzia regenti | reverse complement strand
ACTTTTTATAACGACAGCTGAACACTTAAACGAGCAAATTCTACTCTCAAGTGTCAGATATCAGAAGTCAATCAACAGAGAACCCTGCCTTATCCGAGTTTCACACTTGCTAGCATTCATCAGTAAGTTGCCATCACATGGCGGAAGGGGGATGTTTCTCACAAAGGTGAATAGGTAAATACGACTGTCTGGTGTTCGAAACCAAACTGGTAGACATCCTCGTCTACCTAGGGAGAGGAGCTAAGAAACCCTAATTTCAAACCTACATGACGCACATGGGCTCTAGAGTCCCAGAGATCAGATGGTATTTCAATCCCCGACAAACAGCTCCTGATGCTGCTTGTGAACAAGACTTCGAGTCAAAGGCTCGAGAAGAGGGTGGCCTCTTAAGACAACCAAATGCTTATGTCTGATCGTTCGAGTGCTATCCCCGCCCTCACACAAACTATGAGATTTTGAGTGGCAATAATGTACCAAGACCTTGTTCTAATAGTAATAATAATATAATAATATATGTAACCTAGACGAAATTCGTTTGCCCTCTGAAATTAAGATTAATATTATTCCCATTAGAGATTCCAATAGTAAAATTATGAAGAAGTATATGTTGTTAGAACATATAGTTCCGCTAAGGGAACAAGTCTTGCAGACTAATTAAAACATGCACAAAATTTGAACTAGATATGACTTCGCTTCTAATAGATTCCTGATATTCAGCGCTAAATTGTGTTCCGTACCTATCAGGTCATTTAATTCCATCGACATATCTTCATCATTCTTTTTCCTTCACGTTACCCAGTGGAACATAGGGTCCGAAGCCAGAGTCTTGAAGTTTCTGTAGCAGTGTTTATTTTACAGGATGGGGTTGCTAGCCCACCTCATGCCCAACCTTTCCTCTTTACCAGCATTATTTCTGGCTTAGCGAGGCAAAGGAGTGCATCGGTCGGGAGTCAAACCCCGGACCCTGTGAATGGTCGGCGAGCGTCCTAACGCTATGTCAACGACGCATCTTCATCATTACTCCTAGATATTTCAACTAACCTACTTCCCATTAGCCTTCTCATATCTCCCATTTTCAACGGTCATATCTCAGCCATAGAAGAGGACGGAGCAAACTGGTGGTGTGCAGTACACATATCGCTTGATCGATAGCCAGCCGGACATCATGTCTACGGTAAAGATGGTGTGGGTTGGCGAATCACACACAAGAAATATAGCAAGTGTTGCCTCCAAAGCCTCAGGATGGTCGGGGGTGGGTGTCTCGCGCCGCGGGTTAGCCACCCCTCCGTACACCTCTTGAAATGCTCCCATATGACCGTGCGTCTTACATAGCCTCTCCTGAGGAAGTCCTACTCACTGCCTTCACGTGGCGGAAGTGTTTATTTCACCGAAGTGAGAGGGCAAAAGCGGATGCCCGGCGCTCTTCACCGGGTTGACTGTCCATTAGATGACAGTCTAGGGGAGATAGCTAAACCCTGATTCCAAACCTTCAACGACTGGCGTATGAAGCTCACCGGAGTTCACCGGCAGACGTATGGACAAAGGGCTTGTTGGATGCCCTGGATGTCTGGCCCCATTCAAAAAGGCGTATGAACCGGACTCCGGTCACCGGCTGCCAATGGATAGTGGACTCCCTACTCCACTCCTACTGCCTTGTAGGTCACACTTGGTTGTGTAAAGGCTAGAGCTGTACTCTCAAACAAAAGGCCGAGCGATGCTGGGGACATCACTCGTACCCAATTCCCATGAAACTTCATCAACTCTCTTACAAACATTCGAGATGTTCATGAAGCCGGTTCATCCTCCCGTAGGAGATAGCCGAAGTAAAGTAAAGTAAAGTAAGTAATATAGCAAGTGTTGGACGTTGACAGGTATACTTACCGTACTGAATATGTTGATGGGTGAAAATATGAAGAGTATACTCTCTTCATGACCAAAGCTTGACTAGTTGTTGATCAGAACTAGATATTTCATGCAACAGTCTATGAGTCACACTTATTGTATGAAAGTGCAGGCTGAACTATACTTGATCATGTATGACAATCGAGACAGTAGTCTTTGGTTGAGCTTTTTTCTAAATTACTTATCTTCACGGGTGGGGTCAACCATTCTTACCTTAGCTAAATTCTTATGTTCCGACAATTTGATTCCCCCTGACCTACTAGTTTGACCTATGTAGTTGACCTCACTCGCAGTCATTGCAGGGTATTTTGTAAATTATATTATTTTGTCTAATTGGTTCAACTGGGTCCTTTAACCTACAGAGCTTGTCCCTGAGTGAGTTTGTAATTTTAAATGCCACCCTAATTCCTGCTTTATTGAGAATCCTACGTAAGGTTTTAGGTGTCCTCTCCTTATATAGTAAAACTGTAGATTCCTTGTATTCTTTCTTATTTATGTGATTATTACTAGTTTCACAATTATTTTTATTTTTCCTTTGGCCTTTAGCGATCTTCCAATGAATTTTGTAGGATGGTTATTTAACACCAACGCCAATTCTATCTGTTTCATTTCATCATTTAGGTCTTTTCTTGTGCTACTTAATGCTATGGCTCGGCTTGTTAGACACTTAACTAAGCCTGTCTTAACAGTTAACGGATGAGACAAATTAAAGTCTAAATATCCAATATTAGAATGCGTTGGTTTTGTTTATAAACATTAGTGTGTAGTTTGCCTTCTTCTATTCGTTTTATTTTACAATCTAACATAGCTAGCTAATTCTCCTTGTTCATTTTCCGCTTCAAATGTGAATTTTATTCCCTCTACTAGTGAGTTTATACGAGTTGAGCTCTACCACAGTGCCGAGTTTTATACTTATATCAGTCTTTCGTTGTTTTCAGCACCAGTAACATTCAAATGACTTTCGGATAAACCCAAACTAGGTAAAAACTGATATCATGTCATCATCAATCTGAGAAGGATGTCGGTGGCACCTGTGGAGTCCAGTGCCAGCGAACCGAAAACGGTGACTGTCTCCTACAGTTCTCTTCTGATAATCATTTGTTTCTTGTAAGCATAAGTTCAATACAAGAAACAAATGATTATCAGAAGAGAACTGTAGGAGACAGTCACCGTTGTCGGTTCGCTGGCACTGGACTCCTCAGGTGCCACCGACATCCTTCTCAGATTGATGATGACATGATATGAGTTTTTACCTAGTTTGGGTTTATCCGAAAGTCATTTGAATGCTACTGGTGCTGAAAACAACGAATACACTTTTATCCGCTTATTTGGATTTATTTTAATTCGTTAAACTCGACTCATTTGTGCAATAATTCATAACAAATCATCTGCTTTTATTTTGCAAAAGTTTGACTGATTCGAAGTCATATTACTGACTGCCACCAGTTAGAGGCCCAGAGGGTTACTGGACAGTCCACTACTGACTGGCTACAGGATGGAGTTACAGGGTGTTTGGTGAAATGTCGTGACCAATGAGGTCCACTAGGTTGGATTCAAAGGCGAAGCTCGCTGACAAGACTGGTGGATGGTAGCGCTAAATGTCTCGAATCGACAGAATTCATAATCCATAGGATTCTTTCCCAGTGACCGAATGGTGAATGGACTCGCTTCGCAAATTGAAGGCCCACAGTTCAATCCCTGATGGGGGTAGTAGATGGGTGCTGTTGGAGAGTCTCAAATTAGGACGAAAGAGCTGTCCAGTACTTCCTGGTGCTGTTTCTTTGACTGATGTCAGTTTGTGATCTGACTTGTAATCATCTCTTACGGTGTATACCCACATATTGTAAGCCTAAGGCATGAAACCGTAGGATACATAAATATTATAACCTGTATCGCAATGTGTATTCCTAGTAAAATAATCTCAAGTATGCAGGAAATAGGTTTGACTCTAAATATCGTGTAGACTTTCTGGTTGGGGTCCTCGGGACGGTAGAAACCAATGGCTGGAGACAATTAATGACATGGCTCAAAATCGTTCTCAATGGCGCAGATGCATCCACTCCTTGTGACTTATGATTTCCAATGAAACTATATTGATCTTCGTTATTACTTTTCCTTTGTCTCACACCTCTGTTTACTGTCTCTATTATGCATTTCTTCTACTTTCTTCTGTTGCTTTGTGTGCTACAAGGAGTGTGGCGAATTGAACTGGCGCACATATGTGCAAAGTTCTATGTCGAAAACGGACAGACTTTCGTTTGGTAAATCACGACCTAAATCACTGACAATCAACCACAAAACGAGCATTGACATAGAAGTGTAGCCTATAGCCATAAGAATACTAATTTCATGCTCTATCGACTTTAGGCAAGTCGCTGGTACAGCGGTAGAATGCTCGCCGCCAACCACGCTACACGTGGTTCGGGGTTCAATCCCCGGCCGATTCACTCATTTACCTCGCTAAGCCTGTAATAAGACTTGTAAAGAGGGAAGGCTGGGCATGAAGCTAGCAACCCAATCCCGTAGAAATAAACACCACTGCTAGTGAGACTTCAAGCCTCTAGTTTGAAGCCCTATATTCCACTGCGAATGTAAAGGAATAAAAACAAATCCACTTTAACCAGTACAATAGGATAGTTTTATAAGCCCTTATACATGCGAAGTGGTTGGGCGTGGTGGCGTACGCCTGTAATCTAACTACTTGAAGGCCAAGGTGTGGAATTTCGCGCAACCGGGAGTTCTGGCATATGGCTGCTCATGTTGATCGGGCGTCCACGCTAAGCACGGCGTCGATATGGATGACCTGTCGGAAGACGGGTTGTCCAGGTCGACTAAGGAGGGGTGAACCGGCAAAAGTCTCCCGCGTGGTGCGGTAGCGGGATAGCGCCCGGTCCGCACGTGGAGACCGCCTCCTCTTTGGTGCGTCGGTGGCATAGCGATTGGAACGCTCTCCGATCATGCACATGGTTCGGGGTTCCATCCCCGGCCGCCAACGCACTCCTTTACCTCGCTAAGCCAGAAATAATGCTGGTAAAGAGGAAAGGTTGGGCATGAGGCTGGCTAGTAACCCCATTCTGTAAAATAAACACTGCTACAGAAACATCAAGCCACTAGCTTGAAGACCTGTGTTCCACTGGGGAACGTGAAGGAAAAAAATACATACAAAATGTTTCTCGGTGCATTATTATTATCAAAACTCTCAGCAATGGACTACACTCCCTAAAGTGATCATACCACCTAGGCAAACAATGCTGACAAATGTAGTGAGATTCGAGTGAGTGCTTTAGTCTTTCAAAGTCCCATTTCAATCATAAACAGGTAAGAGTGAATACTTTCAAATTTATTTAGGATGAATAGTACACACTGCATTATAAACAAAAGATCAAATCACAAAAATCAATGTTTGAACTTTTTATTCTGAGAGCACTTACTGTTCTCTGTCTCACAATTTGATCGTCTTCACTCATTATTTATAACAATCAAAATTGTCAAGACAATAACAAAAACGATGATGATAACAACAGTATTATCCAGCTTTTCTCTTCTTCCTTTTCTCTCCAGTAATACGTTACTGAGAAAATCGAACTTGATGGTTTACTGTAGAAAGCGTTAGGATAAACAAATCTAAAATGGTACACAGGATAACACCATAAACTTAATTCTCAATAAAATCAAATATTTTAAATTACAAAATGTTACAGTAATGTATAAAATTGTGTAGTAATTTCTTAAATAATATATACATATATATATGTAATTTATTTATTTAAACGCATAAAAACTTGGTACAATATGGCACCAAGAAGGAAGCGCCACACAATCATAATAATAAAACAACATAGATCAAAAGAGAAAAGAAAGAAGAGAATATATATATATACATATGTCTGTCTGTCTGTTTTCGACATAGAACTTTGCACAAATGTGCGGAAGTTCAAGTCGCCACACTCCGTGTAGCACGCGAAGCAAGAGAAGAAAGTACAAGAAAAGCATAATAAAACAGTGAGCAGAGGTGTGAGACAAAGGAGTAATAAAGAAAAACAAAACAGTTTCATTGAAGATCATAAGTCACAGAGAGTGGATGCATCTGCGCCACTGAGAACGATTTTGAGCCATGTCACCAATTGTTTCCAACCATAGAGTTTTACCGTCCCGATGACCCCAGCCTGGAAGTCTACACCTTCCTACGTGGCTTAGACCAACTGTTGTGGATTTGATTGACTGGTGAAGCCAAGTTTTTGTTTGACCGCCTCTAGCTTTTTTCCAGCCTGACCCTATATCCGCTAACATTGCTCGTCGAGGGAGGCGATGGCTTGGCATACGTAACACATGTCCTAACCATCTCAGTCTTTGTAGCTTCACGGCTTCGTCGATTGATTTCCCCTGTTTACCTAGAACTCTACGCCTAACCTCAATGTTGCTCACCTTATTATGCCACTTTACACGGGAAATAGAACGCAGGCACCTTATATATACATATAAGTAGAGAACGGATAAAGAACTTCATCTGGAAGGAAGACAGTCATGCTTAACAAGTTCATTCAAACAGTATTCGTTAACTATCATCGGGAAGGGAAGAAAGAAGGAAATTGCAACACGTTCGCCACTGATGATTACGATTCCCCGGCCGACAACTGCTACCTTGCCGTGGTGGTCGGGGGGCTTGAATACCGCAATGAACCAACAAGCTAAACTGGCTGGGACTCATGTCCCTGCAGGTCCTACCATGTCAGGAAGGTTGTTTGGATAACGGTTAAACTAAAAGCAGTTACCATGCCATGGGCTACATGGGCTCCAGTATCCAATCGGATCAAATGGAATATAAACCCATATGGGTCACCGGAAACCATGGGAATGCAGCTCCTGACGCTGCTCCGCTGCCTTGTGGATTAGACTCCAAGTGAAAGGCTCGGGAATCGGTCCCTAAATAAAAACCAGCTGCTTCGGTCTGGGCACCCGGGCAGTATCTCAGCCCTCACACAAGAAATGAAGTAAAACAATAATAGAGAAGATTTGTAGCTGAGGTGGATGATTTTCATGTGGTTGTGTTCTCTGAACTGGCTGGATAATTAATTTGCGAACCTTTCATCTCCCTACTAGGCAACATCTTCAGCGCAAACTTCAATTGGAACTGAAATGAGCTTTTTAGATTTCTCCACGAGTTCGCCATTAGTCATCTCTCCTGGTGGTGGTTACCTTGAACGTGATTGGTTGTTTATGTGCGTTTTCACACCCTCTACGCTACTTACTTGTACTGGAACTGATTGTTTCCCTGACTTGAACTTTGACCCTTTGTGCGTGTGAGGTTTCCTTCTTATCGGTTGGTAAATTTTGTCTATCTCGATGTGTCTATTGATTGATGATTCACTGGAATACCAAGTAGCCTTCTAAAAATTCTCTAGCATTCTTGGTGTTTCCTAAGTCTAATATTTGAACGTTGTCCAAGTCAAATTGATGTCCGTGGTTGTCTGTATATAGTTAGGCAATATGAGAGAGTGGATACCATGTCTTTTGTCGGCTAGTTTATGATCATGGATACGAAGACGAAGGGGACGTCCACTTTGGTCAATGCAGCCTTTTTCTCAGTTGTTACAATTTATTTTTTGGATGATGTTGGCTTTATCTTCTTTCGTTGTTGAGTCTTTTGGTTGACATAAAACTGAATGAAGTAAATTTGTTGGTTTTTGTGCGACGTCAATTCCTAAAGGTTGAAGAGTCTTGCAGTGATTTCTGAAATGTCCTTTATATATGGTAGAGTGATTTTTTTTGTGTTTTCCTTGGAGGCCTTTGGTTTGATAGGTGGTGTTGGAATTCCGCGGATATCCATTCTTTTGGAAGACGTCCATGAGATATCTTCAATTTTCCTTAAGGTGGGAGTGCTGCAATGAGTCCTGACTGGTTCTCTTGAATAGTGTTTGTAACAACTCCTTTTGTGTGTTATTGGATTGTTGCTGTTTTTATAATTCATTATTTGGTCTGTATGAGTTGATTTTCTATAAACTTGAGTTTCTAATTCCTCTGTGGTTGTTCGCTTGACGAAGACATCTAAAAATGGGATTTTTTTTTCTCGGATTCAGTAGCATTACCAAGAGTTCAAATACCATTTACAGAATGTACAGAATCGCTACTAAACAATCTAAAAGGTATCCATAAAGCAGCTGAAAGCTTAAGAAATCAAAATTTCAACTCTGAGTGACAATTCACATTAAAGTTATACAATCGGAAAAGTCAATCAGTAAGCTGAGTAGTGAAATAAAAACAGGAAATAAATAAAAATTTTCGTGAATGAACATGAATGAACTTAACTTTTGACAAGTTTATTAGCACAGGCATACAAAGCATTGACGAAAATGAGTATGAAATTGATAAGACATTGAAGAAAAAACTTCAAAACCATCACACCTAATTCAGTTTAATAAATTAGCACGTCGTCTATTAACATCTACAACATATTAGATGGTGGGAGGCAATCGACCACGGGAAGCCTCAACTGACCTAGATTTCGTGCTAGTGGGCACTTACAGGTCAGCAAGGCGTATTTGAAACCTTGTAGGAACTCATGTCCCTCCTCCCTGAGATTCAAATCCGCGTCACCTAAGACCACCTGCAGTAAGACACGTTACCAAACTGAGCACCGTGACGTCGAGCCACCTAAAATGCTGGCCATATTGCAAACTTGACTGTTAGAATTCAGCCTGTAACAAACAAAGGACTAGACACGCTATACTAGTCACTGACTGACCAGTGTCCAATCAAAATATTTACAATATAAACAATAGATATGATGGAGAAGATTTGTAGCTCAGATGGATGATTTTGATATGGTTTTGTTTTCTAAGCTGGATATTAATTTGAGAAGCTTTCATTGCCCTACTTGGCAACACCTTCAGCCCACACTTCAATCTGAAGTGAGCTATTAGATTTCTTTACGAGTTTATCAGTCATCCCTCCTGGTGACCCCTGATTGTCAACCACGGACATCAATTCGACTGGGACAACCAGAGTTCAAATATTAGACAGAAGAAACACCAAGAATGCTAGAGAATTTTTAGAAGCCTGTCTGGTATTCCACCGGATCATCAATCAATAGACATTGAGATAGACAAATTTATCAACCAATAAGGAGGAAACCTCACACACACAAAGGGTCAAGGTTCAAGTCAAGGAAACAATCAGTTTCAATACAAGTAGCTTAGAAGGTGTGGAAACAGAAAAACAACCAATGACGTCGAAGGTCACCAGGAGAGATGATTAATAAACTCGTGGAGAAATCTAAAAGCTCACTTCAATTGAAATTGAAGTATGCGCTGAATATGTCGCCTAGTAAGGCAATGAAAGCTCCACAAATAAATTACCCAGCTTAGAGAACACAACTACATCAAAATATCAACTATGCAGGATGCCATAATATTCTTCACATAAGGTATGAACTGGTTTCTGTGATTGGTTCCCTATTAGAAAACCTACCGCCGGTTACGGACCACCATAGTGTAAGTCGGAATGTACAATTGTCAGGGGTCGACCTTCTAACCCCCTCTCTCCGGAGTGGAGAGACAGGATAGGTCACTGGCATGCTGGTCATCTGAGGGGAAACACCTCACTGCTGTTACCTCCCTGTTCCCCAGCAGTACGACTTCACCCACAGAAGCCCACCATAGAGTAGAAAAAAATTCTTACACAATGCGTCGGTGGCACAGTGGTTAGGACTCTCGCCGACCATGCACATGATCCGAGGTTCGATCGCAAGCCGACGCACACCCGATATCTATGGTCGGCCTGCAAAATTTGGGCTACCGATATCAAATGCTGAAAATTCCATACTTGTACAAAAAATACAGTGTGGTATCAAGCTGTAATCAAATTATTAAAAAAAATTATAAAAAATTAACTACGTTTAGTCTAACCGCTATCCTAACAACCTTCCTGGCATGGTAGGACCTGCAGGAACAATAGTTCCAGCCGGTGTAGCTTGTTGGGTCATTGCGAGACTTCAAACGAACGTAGAAAAGACAGTTGTTGATAACCAACCAGCCACAATTACTATAAACGGAATGTCTGAAAGAGGTCACTTACTCCACCTATCAAGGAAGCATTGTTCAAACTACAAGTACTCGAACTGCTGCACTTCAGTGCCAAGTTCTATGTTGAATCCAGACAGACAGACAGACTCGGAACGGGAGACAAGAATCGGAAAGACAAGACCAATTAGATGTAACCCCGCTACATGACTGTGACACATGACAAAAGTCTCCTATAGTTAATTTATGGTATAGATGGATATTTCCGAAATACAACAAGTGATTTGGATTAGAGAAGAATAACCATCACTACAAAGCAGCCATAGATTAGTCTTTACTATCGGAATTCTATTCATAAAACTTTAAATAGGACTTCATTCTATATTTTAACAAATGTGTCAATATGTCCGCATTCATCCAAGCTAATTCGCAAAGTCGATGTTTCACGTCTCATCTGATAGTGAAAATGTAAACTGTGACTGTATTCCTACGAGCACATGATCAATTCAAGTGGTAGAAAAAACAAAAGAAACGTATCTCAAAGAAGTTTACTACTATTTGCAACCAAAAGTATCATAAACCATACTAATTCATACTGATCACAATATTGACAGAAAAGAGGGCATACGTTTCATAATTAGCTTAGGGTGCACATAAATTCACGCAAAACTCCACACCAAGAGGACGGATTTTAGTAGAGACCACTATAAGGATGTAAAATTTAGTCATATTATTTTCAACAACCAGACAAATCAAAAACTCTCAATCTTTTCCTAACGACTTAGTAGATGATGGCTACCAATGGAATCTAAAACGTGTATTTTTTTTCCTATTTAGGACTTGTGTGTCCAGTGATTGATGGCGACTAACAATCTGCAGCCATCGTTCCAAACACCAGTGTTGTTTAACAAGCGACAAGGCCACTTACAAAAATGTTCATGCAAGTCACGCTCCCCTATGTCAATCACATCAGCATGACGCGCGCCATAGAATGATAACGTACTGCCCGGCATAGCTGCATCTTTAGATTTGAAAAAATTTCTCACTTCAAAGCATATAGTATCATAAATACTTTACTCAATGTTTTTCTTATCAATGTTGAATTTTGACTTTGACTTCCAATCAATGAGTGTTTGTGAGCACTATAATGATACGACAGACATATGCATCCCACTTAAACTATGTAGAATATGGCTTTCAACTTATAGGGTAACTAACATTTTACAGTTTGTAGAGTTTAAACAAGTATCAAAATACACAAAAGGTCAGTGATCCAAGAATGCTGACAGCAGTATAACTTAAAGTATATGCCTACGTGTGCTACCACAAGCGCTTCACCAAATTTACCCATATAAACAGTTACATAATCTGACAAACTACTAGACCTCAGATGTCTGGGCACCTCAGAGCTTCGGATGTAAACAAAGGAGCATTACCACAGTAGCAATCCACTGAGTAATATAAAGAGTATAACTAAGTTAACACAGTAATGAAACGCTTCATCTTTCTGGAATCCGTTAGATAAATCCAGAACCGAAGGTGTGATTTGATTTCGATATAACACTTGCAGCTTTAATTGGATGTTTTACGTTACATACAAGGGTGGTTGCTAAAATTTAACTTTACTAAAAGTACAATATAGTCCTGGTAGCAATTCGAAAATATTGAGATGTCCTCCCACGAAATACAGATGAACATCTCTTACTTAATGGCTTTGTTTCCACTTTTTTCTACTCATTCAAAACTGATTATGAGGAGAGATGAAAAACATTGCTACCAATAAAATCAAAGGTTAAGTGGTAATAGAATGGTATGTACGAAGCTGGAAAGATATGTGAGTACCTTGATTATGATTATGAGTAACAAATTGTACTCAAAACGTTATCACTAAATCAAAATGTATCACACTGTTTTTTCACCAAATAAGCAACGAAAATTATCCAAATGTCAGGTAGCCTGGGGTTTTCTACAGTTCTGCACTTAATGTGTTGCCCCGTATGATGATTGTGTGGAAATACACCCCACCCTCCCCTAAGAAAAGGACTTTTGACCACAATAATGTAAGTTCTCCAAAGCAACAGAACAATATTCACCACCAAATTCTAGACAACATATAAGTGACTTCCTACACTCTCAATAATATTACCGAAATTAAATATACAGGCAAATATCATTAAAATATTTCACTGGACACAGGTACGCTTACAGATCATCTAATAAAATAACTAGTGATTCCACCTCTGTGAAAGCTATGGAGCAGTATTTCAAACTAAATTAACCACAACAAAATTAAAATTCAATATTACATTTATACGGATTTTCAGAAAATTGCCAGATACATATACGTGTATTCATGTGCACAATATAAAATACGACCAGAACTCAATTTACCCATACCTTAAGGTCAACGATTCTCAAAACAACGGCTCCCACTATTCACTTCAGTAATAGATGTGAATGATTAAAACACGACTGAACTAATTTGACATGTTGGTTGAAATTTACCTGAACATATTTTGTGGATAATTCTGAATAAGATTTTTAATTGTCTGTTCTCAGTATGGATGGGAATTCTCACTGTTTGACATGTCATATTCGTGTCCACGCCATGTAATCCACATGAGAAACACTCTTAGCATTTTGGTTGCAATGGTTTCAGACGAACTCTATTGAAATATTACTATAATGAACAGGGTGGGATCTTCGCTTCCTGTAGAAGCTACACTTTTTGGCATAGTGTCATTCAATGAAGACTTGTGGAGTACATAACCATATGATTGTAAACTTTTTGTTAGTTGTTGAAATTAGAGACGTTGTACAGCACTTTCGTTTAAAACGATTCATGTTTAAATTTATATAACCTCCGGGTACAATACGAAATACACTATGCTGTTGGAAGCTTCGCCTTCTTTCTGGCCATTTCTACTTACTTGCTCTACTCATACCATGTTGTATACTTTGGACTTATTTCAGCAGTCTATTATCCTTATCCGAAGACAACTTTACAACTGGTCCACAGCATCTACCAGCAGACGCAATTCCAACAGTGAACGCTCCCGTGGATTATTATAATCTGTAGCAGAGGACTTTAACGTTATATCCAAGTAACCTTGCTATTGACATAACTCATTACTGCATTTTTTGATAATATATTGTTACTCTTGAATTGAATTTTTGATTTTCCCGTCGATTGATTGGACCGAAGTGCTCGGTCGACACGTCAACCTGAGACCGAGCACTTCAGTCCAATCAATCGACGGGAAAATCAAAAATTCAATTCAATAATTAATATGACCCGTTGCATAAGAGAGGTGGCCAGCTCTCGTGGCCCAAGTGGTCTAGTGGATAACGCTTTGGCGTTTGAAACTATGGGTACTGGGTTCGAGCCTCAGTGGGAACATCATCACTCACTGAGAAATGCAGGTACATCCAGCTGACGAGTCCCAAATAGGACGAAATGCGCTTTATCCTGGATTCCACTGCTAGCCACCATCCACCAATTGTAATGTTACTCTATCATCTCGTTGACTTTTTATTCTCATACTTGTCATGTTAATGAGCTCTCCTGACAGTCCCTTACAAACTTCACATGTCCCATGATATCACCTCAGCCATTTCGTGTGAAACACAGCACCGGTTTGACAAGCGAATGATATCAGTAAATGGAAGTCACCTAAAATGTCAACAGAACCTCTGAGAACAGGAGTAATGTCACGTATGCATTATTGAAGTTGAATGGTTATCTGTAAGAGAATTTAATACATAGTTGCACTGACTGGTGCTCTCTAATGTGGATTCAATGTATAAAAAGTATCTCAACTTTATGACTGTTGGGCTACTGTCTATTAGTTGACTCTTAGCTTACAGGTGTAGGCCGTTCTCACAATTGCTGCAAGTGCAGTGGGAAGGTCACTGTTTGTTTAATTGCTTCGTGCATCACTCAATGCATTAAATAACTGTGTGGTCTAATTGTGCAAATGAATTTGTTCATGTGGGAACTTTCCTTTATGCCTCAAATTAGGGGGAATCTGAGCTAAACTTCCCCTTTTTAATGAAGCAGTACAGATGTAGTGTCAAGATGGAATGCCTAGGCTGCATTATTTGGCATGGTTATGTGTATCTCACCACATCTTAAGTAATGGTCTAGGCTACATTAAAGCTGCCCATAAGCATAAACTGTTTAAAAGTTGAAAATAACGAACCTCACATTCAATGGATGTTGTCAATGTAGTTGAAGATTGAACGATCAATTCATGGTTGTTTGCTCAAACCCAACTCCTACACATTTTTCGCGGGAACCATCAATCCAGCAGTCATCGTCTCATCGTTCACTGTTCAGTGGAGGATCGAAAACCATTAGAAAACCTTGTATATAACCTTATTGTTCGTTACATATTGGCGAAAGAATAAAGGATTCTCGGGTCGCCAATCCGTCTTCTGGTTTTTTCGCGTCCGTTAATACAAAGCGTTTCTGAAAGTCTTCCAGAGATAACGTGAGGCCCAGCGTAGTAAGAGCTAGGCACTGACATTTATGAGAGTTGGCTGACAGTTTCTTATAGTTTCTGTTCGTACTTCCTGTGCCTGCAAGTCTCCTTGGGACAAGTGTTATCTGGAACTTTTCTGGAATTTTCGGTCAAGTTTCAATGATGCCTGGGTCAAAGAAGGACAACCCGTCTTGGAAGCAAGCAGGAAAGTAAGTAATGTTGAGTTGTCTGTTTCATGTAATGATGTGTGTGATGTTAAGCATGATAAGATTGATGTCAATGTTTCGCCGTCTAGGGATAATAGGAACTTTAAAACTACCTAAATATGAGCCCCGTTTTTCGATAGAAATCCAGCTGGCAATCCTAACTTTGTAAAGGAGTTTGAAGTAATGCTGAGCGGGTTGCAATAAATGACGAAATAAAGTTATGTTTTGTTGGAGTATTGCACTAGAGTTGCTTCAAGAGTTATCATGTGCTGTAAGTTCACGCCCCCAAACGAAGAATATACAGAGGTCATGAGTATACTGCGTCAAAGATTCGGAACTTCTATGATTGTAAGGAACGCACTCGAGGCTGTTAAAGGTAATGGTAGCCAATTAGAAGATGACTCCAAGGCACTCACGGAGTTTCTGGATAATCTGATGAATTACAAGAATACGTTGATTTCGATGAATTGCATGAGCGATCTGAACTCAAGTTTCCATCCTAAAGGTAATAGCGAGACGCCTGCCCTACTCGACTGCAAAGGAAGCGGGTGAATTAACCTCTCGTATAGAGGATGAAGGTATTGAGCCAAAGTTCGATGATATTCTGAAACTGGTAAAAGATAGGCGATTATCTACTCGCATGATGGAGCTTTTGCCAAATGGTTGAAAACAGCTGAGTGCAAGCGCCAAAATCCTCAATAACAAAACATCTTGTGGATTACGGACATGACATCGACGCGGTCAAGTCATTCACCATTGTCAGTAAACAAAGAAACAAGAAGATGCTTGCAATTACAGAGGCTTGTGCAATTCGAATTTACAAACCAGCTCTCTGTATACAAAAGGAGATGGTCATCACTCTGAATCTACCATGGCAATCCGTTTTACTTATTATTCTCTACTTGTTATTACTAATATTCTACCCCTTCTTATTATTATTGTTACTATTATTATCGTTATTTTTATTCTTGATTTATTTAAAACTATGCTTTATCCGTAAGATTATCTTAACTCACTTCAACACTATTAAAATTGTTATTATAACTATTACTATTGATATTAGTCTGTTTGCAATTCTCATTATATTCCCTAATGACTAATTGTTTATCTAAGTGACGTAATTGAAGCGTAATGCAATTTATCTTAATTTTCATCTCTCATACTCTCTCTCGCCTTATCTATTTGAACATGACCTGTAAAACATTCGCACGTGTCTTTCTGCGTGACTAATTCAATGCAGTTTATTTATCAGTCTATATCTCCCAATGTAATTTCAAAAGTATATATATCCGTGTATGTAGAGTATTCAGCTGACGAGTTCTACCGAAATTCGATGAATTCATTAAATCCTGCTTTATTAACCTTTATTGCTTGTTTTAAATTCGTATCGGGAAATAGATGTTTGCAAGAAGTGCGTAGAAGTGCGAACTTCGAATAAGTGACCAAGGTTAATGATAACCTAAATGCGAAATCATCAAGTTCTGACTCCGAATCATGTGACGATATTGGTTCAGTGAAGTAGCCTGTAGGTGCAACTGGTAAGCCATTGTTTAATATGGTGTCGCAGACGACACAACAGTTTGTGCAGGAGAAGAGAGTTACAGTTTCAGAGTCCAGTACTGTCTCCACATGTTTAAAAGTTATTACTAGCCAGAGTTAAGTTATAGAACCTACAAGGATTTGTGGGGAAGAACCCAAATCATGTTTATGATAGAGCACATTTGTCTTTGGCTGATCTCATTAGATGAGCGGAATGCCTACTACTGCTGAGTTGAGCAAAGGTTCCGTACAACTTGAACGCAAAGTAGAATTAAAGGCAGATGTGATGGTAGATGGTGTGGATACTTGTGAGACCGTCAGTGTAAATGATCAGCATATATCCCACCTATCGACAGATGTTAATGCTAAACCGGAGCTAATAGTAAGAGATAGTAGTGTTGGTAATCTTTCAGTTATACAACCTTCTAAAAGCCGAACAACAACAGCTTCTGATGCACCGTTAATTTCATCAACTGGTATCAGTCAGTCGTCGTTGGTGTTGTCATCCACAATGAAAGGGGTGTCCATGAACTCACGTGTATTATGCTATGATTACGCTAGTATCGGTCCGTTTGAAAGGACGAAAGTCAATGGTCAGTATAGTGAGGTAAGCCAACTGTGTGTGAGAGAGTAACTGTTAAACTGACTCGCATGAATAAAGGCATTTCTAGTTTCAAATTACTAATTGAATGCTATTATCTTTGGTGTAAATTACTCTGTTTCTACGCTTGGTTGATCAGATATGTCGTCTGTTTGTTCGTCATCGGTATTCTACGAAACATTGACATGGGTGTTACCGTTCAGATTTGAGGACATAGCTGATAGAAGGAAGTCAGCAAATGAACTCTGCGACGACTTTCCAACCTAGGGCGTCAGGCTGGGAAGGTTTGTAGGCGTACCGCTGTAAGTCCTACAATTTTTCAAGGGCGATACGTCGGTGGGAAGTCCATTGTAGTTGGTGTGTAATTTTGTACATAGGTTCATATTGTATATACTGAATTGGTATCATCTTTAATCTATCTATTGGCTAATCTTGTTTGTGTCCGGACATTCTTCAACTTACAATCGTCAACCTGTGAAGGGTTGTAGGCGTACTGGTGTAAGTCCTGCAATTCTTCAAAGGAATTGCATCAAGACTTGATCCAGGAGGTTATGTGTACTCTTTGTGTATACGTGTGGTGTGCCATATCAATTGGTGCTTTAGATTCGCTGTGTCTACTTGTTATTTTCGTACTTTGTTGTATTGCATAAATTTGTTAAAATTTTCGTCGTGCTTTCTTCTGAAGTTATTTGGAGCCCTCTACATTCGTGAATGAATGATTGATATTAAGGACAGCAGATAGTTGTATACGCCTGGGACACTAGTGCTGAGAATGATATGCACACGGATATAATGATTAGCTGTGGAATCAATGACTAAGAATGAATGTTTCTGTATAGGCTGTGGTCACAAACTCCGGGGAGCAAGAGTGTAGACGACTGAGGCTTGCATACGTCACCGTAACTAGGACTGAGGCAGAATGAGCGACAAGCGATAGCGGTGGTAATTGGTAGTGAGTAGATAAGAGGATGTGCGACGAGTAACATAAGGTGGTGCTATGGTCACGTTGCATTCTGCAAGAGTCATTCTAGCAAGTGGCGATTGTGTTGCAAGAGGATGTGTCAAGAGGATGCCTTTAACTGGAAGGCGCAGGTTGTCGTCGATGAGTGTGATTGTGCTGTGGGTATGCCTGTGGTGTGTTGGCTTTTCTGTTTGTTTTCCATTTCAGCTCTGTCCGTGTGACCCAGGTTCTCGCAATGGCATCCAAGTCAACGTGTATTGGTTGTGATGGGAAGAAGGGATGGATCCTTTTTTCCGGGGAGTGTCAATGTAGTTGAAGATCGAACGATAAATTCATGGTTGTTTGCTCAAACCCGACCCCTCCATATTTCTCGCGGGAATCATCAATTCGTTGTTCAACTTCTCATCGTTCTTTGTTCGCTGGAAGAGAGAAAACTATCAGAAGTATTATCGTGATTTATTGTTATGACTTTTATTCTTAGACTTTGTGTACAGTAACCTTATGGTTGGCTTTGTATTTGTGCAAGAATAAAGGGTTCTTGAGTCACCAATCTGTGCTCTGGTTTTTTGCTTTGGTCCCTAAGCATAGTTCCTGAAGGTCTTGCAAGGACAGAGTGAAGTCCAGTGTAGTTAGACTTCGACAGTGACAGTACCCATATAGGTCTTACTACCATGAATACCACTTTTGTCCTTAATACACTCATTCTCAAGTCGGTTGTTTTTATTTCATACCTTCTTGTCTCTCTAATGCACAACCTTACCCTACATAGAATAGGAATAAAATAAGTCGAATCGAATTCATATAGAGCTATAAAATATTAGGTTTAATGGAATGTAATGGGGATCAAGTAAAGACGTTATTAGAAAATGAATGAGACACTGTGAAGTGGTTTTCAAAGATCCAACAATGGAAAGCAAGTTAATTTATAAGATGCCCCATAAATCTGTGCACAGCCCACGTGGTCGCATCTCAACAATAGGCTGAGCGAATAGTATATGTTATAAGGAAAAGAGTTAAAGATCTTTGATCAGTGATAAGAGCTGAGGCAAAATGAAGGAGATGATGATATGGTTCTGTTTAAGGTTAAATAAAAATTAAGTGACAGACTGACCATTACATCGAGTGTTCGCTGCGTTAAGCCCTCGTCGTTTTCGTTAAGGTCTGTGGTAAAAGAGGTGTCAGTGGCTGATCGTTCAGTTAATGAGCTTATAAAGATTGGTATACAGAAACTGGGTATCCTGTGTGTCTGAAGAGGACAGATTTAAGGGTATGGAAATACATTACTCGACACTAGTTTGATTAGTAGCATTACTGCCGGGTACAGAATATTGAAAAAATGATGAGGAGACTGGTCGGTTTTAGCACTGTAAAGATGGTTTTGGTGTCGGGAGAGTGTGCTTGTGGAGTAGCAGCATTTACCAGGTGGGTCTCTAAGCAGACAGTGCTGAAAGCATAGGCAGTTGAGTCCATGTGGCCGTGCACATGGAATAAGGCCATAGTTAAAATCGGTATTACGCCGCCTCACAATAAATGGTGGGTAGCTGCAGCTAGTTGTGTTAAAATGGTAAGGATAAGGGAAGGATAAAGTTTGACTAAACTCAGTCATATTTGATACACGTCCTTTTGGAAGATTTAAGCGTGTGAGAAGTAGAGGACGCTAAAGCAGATTTGTTTGAGTGTATGCTATGGACAGGAATTCCGTTCCTTATATTTTTTGTCAGAACCTTAGGGTCAAATGGGAAGGTATTACAAAAGTTTTGGACACTTTCATTATAGCGGGTATCTGTCTGTCTCATTGATATAAGAATAAAACTTGTGCACTCGAAACGTCATCAGTAAACATTACTGTATAACACTGTGAGACTTTATCAAAACAAAATTTACCCATAATGGTATCTGTCTGTCTGTTTTCGACATAGAACTCTTCACAAATATGCGCCAGTTCAAGTCGCCACACTCCATGTAGAACACAAAGCAAGAGAAGAAAGTAGAAGAAAGGCATTATAGAGACAGTAAACAGAGGTGTGAGACAAAGGAATAGTAGTAACGAAGAATAACACAGCCTAATTGGAAGTCATAAATCACAGGGAGTGGATTCATCTGCGCCACTAAGAACGATTTTGAACCATGTCACCAAGTGTTTTCAACCATTGGTTTTTACCATCCCGATGACCCCAACCAGTCAGGAAGTCTACACCTTCCTACGTGGCTTAAACCAACTGTTGTAGATTTCATTGACTAGTGCCGTGTTTTGGTTTGACTTCCGCCAGCTTTTGTCCAGCCTGACCCTATATCCGCCAACACTGCTCTCCGAGGAAGACGATGACTAGGCATACGTAACATATGTCCTAACCATCTCAGTCTTTGTAGCTTCGCAACTTCGTTGATTGATTTTCCCTGTTTACCAAGAAATCGACGCCTAACCTCCATGTTGCTCACCTTATTATGCCACTTCACACGGGAGATAGAACACAGGCACCTATGATGAAAGACAGCTAATCTTTTCATGCCTTCCACTCTCAATGGCAGGTCTCAAAATGAGCCATAAAGGAGGACGGAGCGGACTGATGGGCAGTACACCCGCCCTTTTGTCGGTAGCCAGCCAGCCGGATATCTCGTCTACGCCAAAGACGGTGTAAATGGCAAATGCGAAACAAGCCCCCTGTATTCGTTCTGATATATTGTCAGAGATCAAGCCGTTGGGGCGGATGGTACTTCCTAAATATGAATGCGGTCAACATGCTCTACCACTTCACTTCCTATTTTTAAACTAGGCGTCGCTGTATAATAATATATATTTCACATAAATTAAGCATTTACATGATTCACATACCGTTTGTACAGGCATGATCATATTTGACAAGTGCAGTCTAAAATTGAACACTTTTATGAAATTAAAATTTGGAAAATGAATAGAAAACTTTACAAGAATAGAATATAAGGTTTTGGTTTAATTCTAAATTATAATATTTAATGCACTCATAGTGAGTCAGATTCATGCGGGAATTATGAAATTTTGCGTTAATGGAATGTAAGAAGAGAGGTGATGCACATGTGCTGGAGTAAGCCTCACTGGATCCAGACCGTTATTTTTATCATTTTATCAATCAATAAGAGTTCGAAAGTTTATAAAAATCCACATCAGATGGTAAGTACAGCATTATATTGGTATTAGCAGATAGAAGGGACAAATTGGTCGCAAAGTTAACTTTGCGATGTTGAACAGAATTCAGAATGGAATTTGTTCCGTTGTTCATCGTAAGTGCTAACAATATTCTGGATACCGCTCAAGTAATACAAATGTAGAAAGCAGGATTACTGTTCATTAGCAGTGCTTCAGTGCAATACCTTCGAGAAGTGAAGAAAACAGAAGCAGCCAGCAGATAATGATAATTTAAGTAAACAATATGCGATAACCGCAGTGTTTATTCTCCTTTTTTATTATTAGGAATTTCTAGTCATTGAGTTTTATAGCGTTACATACTAACGGTTAGTTTAAGTTTATAGTAGTAAACAACAACTGAAGTATAGAATAACAATAAAATATAAAGTAAAAATTAGGGCGAAACGAATTATGGTTTTCACTCTTATATGGGGTAATGTTGGGAATAGTAACTGAAGAAGTGAAATCCAAATGCCAAAGTACATAAGTTATTTAAAAGAAAAGAGGAAGTATATTAATACTGATTTATGCTGTTGTTCTGATTTATACAGTTAGATGTCCTCCTGAAGTAGAGAAATCGTACCATGAGCCATTTTTTCAAAGAGTTTGTACGCAAGCTGTGACATACAGGCAGCATTTATTTTTTATTTTATTTATTAATAATTTTTTTTTGAAGTAATTCGTTCTCAGGAGCCTTAGCAGTATAGTGCATTCCCACAGATAAGGGTGGTTCTCTTAGGTCCCCACCATCATATCCGCTGAATAGCAGTCACCACCCTCCCACCTTTGAATCTGCTAGACCCTGGCAAAATACTTATTTTTTGTTTTCAGAAAAAAAATCTTTTATTATTGCTACGTGTCATATGGACAGTTTTTGCATTCACAAGCTAACTCAACGATACTCATGGTATGAACGACTACTTTCAGTCAGTCATTTTGTATGCATCGTCACTAACAGCATTTTAAAAATGTTTACGTACAATGAAGAAGTAAAGGAATCAGAGATTTGCAGGCAACTTTCAAGATTTTAGTTATAAGCATAGCAACGAAGAGGAAATATGAAATGTTACGAAGAAGAAAAATACATAAAGCTACATAGTTATGTATATATCTACATAGAAAGAAAGTAGTCAGTCATAAAAGATACTTCAGAAGAATACGACTACAGAGTGTTATGATAGCATAACAGTAAAATAAAATCCGTTGATACTTAGGATTCAAAGTGTAGTTAAGAGACAGTAGTTAGTTATAATAGATAGTTCAGAAGAATACGACTACAGAGTGTTATGATAGCATAACAGTAAAATAAAATCCGTTGATACTTAGGATTCAAAGTGTAGTTAAGAGACAGTAGTTAGTTATAATAGATAGTTCAGAAGAATACGACTACAGAGTGTTATGATAGCATAACAGTAAAATAAAATCCGTTGATACTTAGGATTCACAGTGTAGTTAAGAGACAGTAGTTAGTTATAATAGATAGTTCAGAAGAATACGACTACAGAGTGTTATGATAGCATAACCGTAAAATAAAATCCGTTGATACTTAGGATTCAAAGTGTAGTTAAGAGACAGTAGTTAGTTATAATAGATAGTTCAGAAGAATTCGACTACAGAGTGTTATGATAGCATAACAGTAAAATAAAATCCGTTGATACTTAGGATTCAAAGTGTAGTTAAGAGACAGTAGTTAGTTATAATAGATAGTTATGATAGTATAACAGTAAAATAAAATCCGTTAATACTTGAGACTCACAGTGTAGTTAAGCTGAATTTTTAGACGATCCTGTGTAGAGCTTCGATTTCTGTAAGCGCATATCGTAATGTAATTTTATATAATATAATTTTTGAATAAAGTGGCAGCCAGCTGCTGGGATTAAATGCATTTGAATGACTGAATATGTGTCAGGGTAGTTCATTTAGGTTCAGTGCAACTTTCGTGGCGAGTATGACAGGCTGTGTATTTCACTCCAGGTTTGCTTGGAAAGATTGTGGATGTTTTGTGATGATGCTTGCAAAACAAATAATTGAATCAAAGTGTATTTAAGCTGATTTTTTTTTAAACGATCCAGTTTAGGGCTGGGATTTCCGTAGACATAGATGTAAATATAATAATATATAATATAATACGTAATACTAGATTAATTTGGCAGGCAGCAGCTGGGATTAAATGCATTTGAATGACTGAATATGTGTCAGGGTAGTTCATTTAGGTTCAGTGCAACTTTCGTGGCGAGTATGACAGGCTGTGTATTTCACTCCAGGTTTGCTTGAAAGATTGTGGATGTTTTGTGATGATGCTTGCAAAACAAATAATTGAATCAAAGTGTATTTAAGCTGATTTTTTTTTAAACGATCCAGTTTAGGGCTGGGATTTCTGTAGACATAGATGTAAATATAATAATATATAATATAATACGTAATACTAGATTAATTTGGCAGGCAGCAGCTGGGATTAAATGCATTTAAATGACTGAATATGTGTCAGGGTAGTTCATTTAGGTTCAGTGCAACTTTCGTGGCGAGTATGACAGGCTGTGTATTTCACTCCAGGTTTGCTTGAAAGATTGCGGATGTTTTGTGATGATGCTTGCAAAACAAATAATTGAATCAAAGTGTATTTAAGCTGATTTTTTTTTAAACGATCCAGTTTAGGGCTGGGATTTCCGTAGACATAGATGTAAATATAATAATATATAATATAATACGTAATACTAGATTAATTTGGCAGGCAGCAGCTGGGATTAAATGCATTTGAATGACTGAATATGTGTCAGGGTAGTTCATTTAGGTTCAGTGCAACTTTCGTGGCGAGTATGACAGGCTGTGTATTTCACTCCAGGTTTGCTTGGAAAGATTGCGGATGTTTTGTGATGATGCTTGCAAAACAAATAATTGAATCAAAGTGTATTTAAGCTGATTTTTTTTTAAACGATCCAGTTTAGGGCTGGGATTTCCGTAGACATAGATGTAAATATAATAATATATAATATAATACGTAATACTAGATTAATTTGGCAGGCAGCAGCTGGGATTAAATGCATTTGAATGACTGAATATGTGTCAGGGTAGTTCATTTAGGTTCAGTGCAACTTTCGTGGCGAGTATGAACGGC
>CALYDD020000031.1:0-27071 GCA_944472135.2 Trichobilharzia regenti | reverse complement strand
TGAACACTGATCTCCTGAAAGAATGTGACTGCAAGATTTCAGTCAAAAAGAAGAGAAACTGCAGTTATCTGTACCTGAAAACAACACAGAAGAATCACCTCTACAGACACGTGCAGACAGTAACGCACAAAAACTTATCCAGAATTCCAATTGGTAGTACAAATGTTACACTGTGGGCAGAAAGCGCAAGCAGGAAGCTCATCATGAGTCTGACGTCTCTTAGTGCCGCTGAAACTCAATGTCCTGTGTGGGACTATTTTGGGTTACAATACAATAATGACAATTGGGTAATTAGTGTAGCTCATTCGCCTTATTTGGTGTCCATGTGTCAATGCGTGTATAACTGTAAACTCATGTTTTCTCGAGAAAGCTATACAAGATGGTTATGTATGATAAATCAGGCTGAATTCTCATGTTCTGTAAACTCGGCTGACCCAAAGGGAATTGACCAATCTTTGTGCTTAACCTTGGAATCTTCGCATTACTCTCACTGAGTTTAGATATTTGGTCTCATTGTGGAAAATAAATTAATGAGCCACCAGATATAGTTTCATCCATTGATTAGTTGGGGATTTCCTACTTAGTGAACCACTTCATTTGGTTTTGTAAGAGATTTAAGCTCTTAGATGATACTAAGTGTTAATGGTTCAGTCTCGGTCCACTGGTAGCGAGTGGGGATACATCTAGTTGACGGGTCTCAAAGAAATACGCTCCACCTTCTTCACTCTTATAAATAATTCGGCAACGCTACTTATTTCATCCCTGCCATTGTGATTTGGTGGCACAGCAGTCAGGACGACGACAAGTTTCAATCACCGCTTCAGATTCATTTTATATCAATGGTTGACCTGTGGAATTTAGGCTACCGATAGATAACTCGTGCTGAAAGGCTATAGTTGTACCAACATATTGTAGAGAATCATGCTTTAATCAAAAAGCACGTCTAAGCGCATATTTTCTGGTTCTAGAGGATGAGCGAAACCAAATATTATTTAGGAGTGTCCCACTTAAACTTGATTTTAAACATATAGGAATGCTTCGATGTATTGATTCGACTGTCATTTGTATTAACGAAGCAGTTTGTTCAATCTGCTATAACATAACGTGGAACTGATTGACCTGGAGTTAGGATAGCTGTTGAAGTGTGTTGATTTCCTGAAGACATTACTGTCAAGAATGACAAGTGTTCTGCCTAGCTTCATTTTCAAATCGAAGAAAGCCAAGTTCTCGTTGCTCATTTTATAAGTCTTCATCTAGCTTGGCAATCACACTTCAATCCTGACTATTAGCACCAAATCCAAGGATCAGACATAAGACATTGGTTACTCTGAAGTGATGAATCCAGCGATGACATACATTTTCCAGAAATTCAAATACCTTTGAGTTGAGAATAGAGCAGGAGCGAGTTGATTGCATATTTCACTTTTTGGAAAATGAGCCAACTCTGTATTGTTTCCATTAAAGATTGACAGACACCTAACTTCTCTTCAGAGATAGGCTTCAGAAATCTCAGACAGCTAAGAAATCCCTCCTTATAATCACCGTTTAATCGAAATCTCCCATCCTTAGAATAAGGTGGCTCTCACTTCCTAGATTACCACCTGATCGTTAATTTCTCTCATTAAAAGACATTTGTATTCGTCCAGCAAACAACCAGTAATTGTATAAATGTGTGGTTCCATCTTACAGGGTGATGAGAACACAGTCATTCATGTTTGGGAAAGCATCGCTTGGAAAGGATTTACCAAAGAGGCTACGGAAAAAAAGTTCAACGTCATAGTTACTGGTGATTGGAATTTAAATAATCTACATAACGAATATGAATGGACAAAATACTACGAACAAGATATCAGAGAATTTGGAGGTTAGTTGATTTACAGTATGGTTTGACAGGGATAGTGTCATTAGCCAAATTTATGTGTTGACATTATCTGTTGGATCTGCATAATGTGGAGCTTATTCGTCATTTACCAGTGTGAATCGGTTGGTCATATGAAACTACACAGTGTGCGGTCATATAGGTAATAACTCAGTATTCTGACGTTTATTAATTCAAAAAGAATAGAGAGAATATGTAGGTCAGTTGGATGCCTTTATTGTTGTTGCATTATGTGAGCTGTGTGACTGAATTGCAGATTCATTAACACTGAACAAGCACATTCTCAAATGCGATCGTTCAGTATTGAATCTAGATCTGATGAAGTATGCATGCGCCTCCATGATGAATATGTCGCAGACAGATTCCTGCCTCACATTCAACAAAAAATGTCTACCTGAGAAGGAGTGCTTGAAATTGAGTTAGATGAATAGAAAGATGATCTGAATTCCATGGCGTGAGAATCAAAATACTCCTGAATAATTAGCACTTTGTAACTTCATGCCTATCGGAAGAACTAAAGATTCTTTTTGCTGACTGCATCAGAGTTCTAAACCGATTTCAGAGTTTTCATCATGAACTGATATTGGATATAGAACCACTGGAAAACCTGGGAGTAGTGCACAGCTGTTTTGTCCTAGTTTAGGACTCTCCATCAGTATGCACCCACAAGGCTCGTAGACTATTAAGCCACTGGGACCCGATCCGATTGCCGATGAAGTCTAACGAATATCAGCTAATGATGAAATCCTGTAACCAATCAAATCCCTACAAACTAATAACTGAATATCGATTTCAGAGTGGTGAAGGTCTGTCTGGCCTTTCTTACGCTTCGAATATAGCGCACCCTCCATTATTTATTTACCTAACATTTTCTAAATCAAAACTCATTGTCTAACTTTATCAGTAGTGCCGACACATCAAACCTGAAAATATAAGACCATTCGAATTCCAAATGTTTCGTCCACCAGTGAACTCGGCACACCTGAATTTGAAAATTACACTAATCCTCATTCAGTCTATAAGCTTTCTACGATGACAATAATAATAATTGTCATGTCTTTTACAGGCACAGACGAGGAGGCATCATTAGTCATTGGTGGTGAAGCTACACTGTGGGGCACACGTGTGGATGAGACCGATGTTATCACTCTGGCATGGTAAGTATATTTTGTAAATCATTCATAGAACTTTTGGTGTTAACATATTTCGACTATTTAAGAAAATGGTGTGAGTTGAGTCACGTGGATATGAACCAAGTGCACATAGGGATTTTCAGAGTCGACAAGATAACTTAGTGAAAATGACCGTTCAAGCAGAAAAGGGAAAACCAGCCGAACGCTGAGTCATTTCTAGAATATGCGTCTTCAATAAAATCACTTCAGGTTCAGATGAAAGAGGATGAAAAGATCGACGAGGCCAACTGTTAGCCGATCATCTCACAAATATCATAAATTTCCTACATTGATTCCCTTTTATCAATCTGAACAAGGAAAGAAGAAACATTGGCGCAGAATAATCTGGATCCCTTTTATTTCGTCGGTTCTCTTCAACTGTGTACAACATAAATTCTTGAACAAAATAAAAAGTATACAATTTTCCCAAACTTTTGTGCACTAGCCAGCATATTGTCAAAGCGTCATAGTGAAATAAGGCGTTGACATTTACAAGGTGTCTAAAGTGTCAGGACATACATATATATCCTCTTAGCGAGGGGTTTCTTGAAAATTTTATCCAACTGTTGTGTTGTTGTGGTGGTAACAAGAGAAAGTTAGTAATGGTTACGTAATTAGATAAGAAAAGATCAAAATGTCGGTACAATTGAGGTCAGATGAGAAGTTGATGATGTAATACAATGAGCGGAACTCAGAGGATCAAGGAAAATTATCTCTTAAAAGAGCTAAGTGAAAAATAAAGGGGGGATCGAAAAGATAAGATAACGAAATTAGAAAACAAAGAGTTACTAAGAAGTGTGTCACCAGGGTAGTTGAAGTCCAAAAAGCGGATTCTTTTTGAACATATAAGTCAGGCTTCACCAAACCCGAGACGACTTGAGGTGCTTGTCTGTTAATTATTTTGAGTGATTCTAGCACATTTACTCGTTGTCCTATGTCAATCAGGTGTTTGGCGATAGAAGAGCCTAAACAACTCTATCTCTTCAACCACAGGCTCCTTGATATACGTTCGCAGAATCTGAAGTAGGCCTTCCTCTCGGTTCTCCCAATGTAACTGCTCCCGCAGATACATGTGAATTGGTATACACAGTTGAATGTAACATGTGAGGGTTACTTGTCAAACTTTGACTGCGACAGTGAGGAGGTTGTTCGGGGTAGAGAGACTAATAATGCTGCAGGATACGTCCTAGACAGGGCTGCACTTAATCTTGTATTTACCATTCCCATAATGTCGTCGCTCTTGTTGTCGAGTTTGATGAAAATAGGCTTCTTACTGCCGTAGCTGTATGAAGCTTCTCAAGTTCATTCTTGCCATATTTGTTAATGAAACTTTGTGGGTAACCATTTGCTTTCAAGCATTTTTCAAGGAGCATAAGTTCACTATCTAGTTTCCTTGGTGAATATGTTCTCCTCGCTCTAGAGAAAAGCGTTTTCACCAGCGTTCGTTTGTATCTAACTGGTCAGAAGCTGTTGAAATTCAAGTAAAAGCCACTCCGTGTGTCTTTACGATACACAGATTTTTCGAGTGTATTGTCGTATTTTCTCTCCAACTTTACAACCAAAAAATGGAATTTTTCATCTTCTTCATGTTCCATCGTGAAAGTGATGCTTTTGTGTACATTGTTGAAGGAGTCTAATAGAGACGAAGCGTGACTCAAATCATTGCATACAATGAATGTGTCATCAACGTATCCGTAGTAGGCTTTTGTTTTTCCGATTGCACACTTGAGCTTTGTCTGTTCCAGACTGGCCATAAAAATATCAGCTAATATCGGACACAGTGGACTGGCCATTCCCAGTCCATCAGCCTGGCGATACATTTTGTCGTCAAACTGGAATTGTAGATCATTAGTACATAAAACAAGAAGCTGCTCAAATTCCAGTTCTGCTGAGGACGAAGATCAGAGTGTTGACAGGTGATGCCTGATATCTCATGCAGGGGGTTCTGCGTGAATAGCGAAGTCACATCGTAGGAAATCATGAATTTGTCATGTACATTGAGGTGAATCACCTCTTCAACAAATTGGAACGAGTCTTTTGGAGTATGTTTAGCTAGACGTTCTCTGACAGGTTCTAACCTATCGGCTGGGCGATTCTTTTTATGTATCTTCGGCAGACCATACATATGTGGTAGACGAGACCCTGTGGGTTTTAACTCATGGTACGTATGGTTATCAATCATTTTCTTTTTCAATAGCTCTTTGAGTACTATCGTGACTTGCTTTCCTGCCGAATCCATCATATCCTCTTTTCAGTTAGCAATCTTAAATTTCGACGTGTCATTCAGAATGGACTCCATTTTTCAGATATATTATTTATTCAACCAGTTAACCGTTAGTGAAGGTAGAAAAGGGTTGGCTTTTTCAAGAAACTTCTCTCTGACAAGATATATATATATATATCTCGTAACAGTTTTGATGCCTTGTAAATGTCAACGCCTTATTTCACTATGACGCTTTGACAATATGCTTGCTAATGGACAAAAGTTTGGGAAAATTGTATACTTTTTATTTTGTTCAAGAATTTATGTTGTACGCAGCTGAAGAGAACCGACGAAATAAAAGGGATCCAGATTATTCTGCGCCAATGTTTCTCTCTCATTTTTCGAATATCATAAGGATCAACTGTGATTTTTGGTACTGGTATGACTTTCTTCAACCTCTCGTATATTTTATCAGTCACTATTTTTGAATGTTAACCGCTGGGTTGAGGGTGGCGTTTCTGAGCCTTACATCTATTCATCAACGAATGACACAGCTGGTCATAAACTGAGTGATACGCCTTCGTATATGCTACACAGGCGAGACTCATACAAGAAATGATACAGTTAGACATCCAGTTTATGACAGACCGATTTTTGAGGAGCCTGACTAAAACATTTGGTATGACTTTATTTTTCTTGCTTTATTTACTACAACAAAGTATTTTCTCTCACCTCTGTGACATACATATGCAGGCCCAGAGGTGCAGCTGTAGCTGAAAGACTCTGGTCGAAAAACCCTGAGACAATTGAAGAATTCTCACAACGAATTGGTGAGCTTCGATGCAGAATGCTCTAGTGAGTCCTTGTATTTTTATATTCATGTGTAATACGTTGAAGTAGAAGGAGGTAAATAGACATTTCATGCATATTCAGAAGTTATGCGGTGATTTGTTTTTGCCATGGCCTTTTTTCAAAAATACTCATCTTTAATTTGATCCACTTCTTTCACTGTTGAGTCGCATTTTTCATCGTATCTTGACGCCGCGGGTAGGTATGTGATGTCCGTTTTGTTTCCAACGAAGAATCTTATCTTATCTAATTTTTGTTGCATATAATATTAGCACAAGCACGGAAATGAGAAGATTTAACCAGCCGCGGTTATTTGAATGTAGCATGGTTAAGTCGAATTCATAATTCAAAGATTTGTTTGATGAGTTCATCGGAAAGCGACGTCCACTAAAACGACTCTACCGCCTGTGATGTATTAAAAATCTCAGAGCTCTTAAATGCACATGATGAATGTTAGTAAGGTGCTAGTGAAGGCTGTAATTTAACCCAAACGATTAATTTGCAGGTTCTGTGTCTGAAATTGTCAGCAAATCACCTAACTGGATAAATAATAATTTGATGACAAAACACGTGGTTCAGCAAAGAGGCTCTTTTCGGTGAAATCATTCTCCAGGTTAGCTGTAAAATCGCATTAATATACATTTCTTCTCATTGGACTGTAGCAACGAAAGTGATGAGCTGTCACAAAAGTAGTTGTCGATATTTGTCAATGCGTATGAGGAGTTGAATAAACGTATAGGATTTACGTAATAAGATACGTAATCTAGTTAGGATGCACATAGAAGAGAAGGAAAATGCCGGGTTTCGTAAGAGTTCCGAGGGCATACGAGAGTTATAAATGGTTAGAAAATCAAACAAACTAAAATCAAGTGAGTAGAAATCAACACGGTTGTTGCCATAATAGTACGTATGATTGAATAATTTCTTTTTGTATATATAGCACCAGCCTCCCTAAGTGAATGGCTAAGGCTGCAGCAAGGAGAAAACGGCGTTTTGCCTTCGATAGGTTGTTCTTCACTTCGTAAATTACATTGAAGGAGGCATTTGTTGAGATGCAACGGTCGGTGCTCGATAGATATTGGAATTTCGTTCTCCTTAAGGAAGAACTACTACATTCCTGCAACCATATGCGGGATAGTTCTCTTCAACCTTTTCAGGCAGGATATGCGTCAAACAGCCAATGTATGTGGCTCAAAAGAGCAGATGAACTGATGTATGCACACAGAACACAACAATTTAACGAAGAGCATTTAAATGTTTATACGCATTATCTATGTCTACCAATACTAGTTATTCGATGCGTGAAAAAACAAAGCTGATTGTAATTTTTTGTAATTGTTTTACGATTTATTTTAGTAACAACATAGAAGCTCATCCAGTCAACGGTCCAGGTTTCTGCCCAACTAAAATTATAAGAACATGAACAAACTGGAGACAGTGAATGAAGATTGCTGCTTGCCTTTTTGTGCATCGGAATTTTATTGATTTCCATTTTATTTAAATGAAATTTCTAAATATTTTCAATATCCACTGAATACACTTTTCTGAAAGAAGTAACTTTTGTCTGTCTGAGTGAGTGCAGGCTGTGCGAGTTTGCGTTTTACATTAAAATGAACCTTAGCTCAGCACACTGTTTGTTAGTCGGCGTTGTATGAACGATTATCAATGGTCAATGTATTCCATTTCTAACTCACAGCTTCACTGTCATAACTTCACTTGGTTTCCCATCATCACTTCTAGTTGGTTCAACCCCTGACAAAAAGCTTTTATTTTCCCCTCCTTTGTTCTTATCCGCGTAATCATTGGATGCCTAAATGGTCAACCGTCGTCTAACTACTACAAGAGAGCAATGGCCTCAGACGCCAATTAGAGCCATCTTCAGCTCATACTCATGCCACTTATATTTCCTTCCGAATGTTCGTCGAGCGTCATGCTGTTGGCTGGTTTGCTGTAACAGTTACTTCATACTTATTCTTTCTGACGGGCCATCTGATCTTAGGTGTAGAACGGAGGCAGTTGTTGATGAAAATCTCCATAGTGCTGGAAATGCTTTTTCTGGAACATGCTTCAAGTCCCTGAACTATATGTCAGCACTGGCTCAACGTTTGTGTTAGGAATTCGAATGTTCTTCTAATTATGCGTGGTACCGATACTTACGCCGATCTGAGTGATGAATTTCTCTTTCGCCTCCCCGACTCGCTCCTTTGTGGCCTCATCCATGCCATCCATAGACGAAATGATGCTCATTGAGTAAGATAATTGAAAGAGGAATGTCTCTTTAGATTGCTGTAGCTGATGCTGGTTAGCTTTTTGGCCAGGTGTCTTCACCACCACCTTATTTTCAACGACAATCACTTAAACGTCGTGTATTGGCCCAGGCACATGATTGATGCAGTCTTCGTTTGTTGACTTAATTTCATGTTATCCATATTTCTTAAACAAACGTGTTAACATAAGCAGCTTTAGATTATTTAGATTCACTCGGTGTAAATGTTTGACGGAGAATGACAGTCAATCTCGATAAATTAGTTGCTTTGAGACAGCTGGAATTCAACTAACTGAAAACAGATTGCCTGAAAAAACAGTTTGGAAATTAAAGCCATGAGATTTTTGCCTCACTGAAATGAACCATCGCTCAGTGAAATGTGGACAGGTATTCGTCTACAGTACAATTGCGTGGCATTATTTCATATTGGTTTGGGTGCGTGTGATCTCTATATTGAGTGTCTTCAAACTATGAAACTTGTTAGTACTGATAGGGGAGAATCCTGAATATGACTTTGTCCGTTTGTGCAGAAAGCACTTTCTGAACATGAGTGTGTGCATGTGTGGCTGTTATGAAGCTAATTTGTATTACATACTTCGGCTCTGATATAACAGGAGATATTTCGAGTGCCACATACGTGTGAGTACACATCAACCTCTTATTGCACGATTTAGTTTCATATGACACATATAGAATGCTAATATGTTGGTGTGACATAATCCCTTACAACAGTTGTTTTGGGATTTCCCTATAGCATGATTTTGTGTAAACTAATTGGTTCATGTGAACTAGAATGTAGTTTCTCAAAATGTCTATTGCCATTTCAAAGGCTGAGAATAATTTCTTTATCGTCTCCAACACACTCGAGTGTCATAAAATTCGCGAAGAACTTTAGCGGGACCAAGTAATCACTTGGATTAACACATACAGTTTCAAAGTCATGTAATACATCGCAAAGCTCCGTGTATTTTTCTAGAAATTTGAATATCTTTCCTCCTCACAGTGTCCGTAAGATTTTTCCCACAACTAATACGTAAAGATACTTTTGTATTTCCTACACGACAAGAGCACTGAAGTTACTGAAGAACGATTTCGATGTTCTTGAATTTATCTAACTGTAGCCCCAAGAAGGTAGTCATATTTTACTGAGGTGCTACTGAACTCCAATAATGCTCAAAACTTATTTTAACGATTATCGCAAATTTACATAACCCTTTCAAGATTGCTTACAAACCGGTTCCGCCGTTATTGTGCTAACTCACTGACAGTGGCGCTGAGATATGCAACACATCAGTGAAAGAAACCAACTGGATGACGTTGTCATTATTAGCCTCATCTAAGTGTTTGTACATTAAATATACCACCGTAGACTTCGTTGATTCCTTGTAGTAATAATATAAGTCTTCAAAAAGACGACCATTATTGAGTAGAAATACGTGTGAAGGGAAATGTCTTTGAATAGAAACGCAGTCATGCCATTAATTGTCTAACCATTCTAACACGTATCATTACAATCTGACAAAACACTTTTCATAACAAATAGCCAGTCAAAACTTTTTATTTAACACGAGAATATAAATACGAGTTCAATGATTAAGGTGTAATTTATTAAGTGATTAAACTGAAACTACACAAATTAGAATACAAAGTGCGTCTTGGTATCATTCCCCCCTGTCTGTCTCTCATTGATGTTTGTCTCAATGTACACTCATATTTCAGTAGAAAAACAACTAATACGACTATTTGTTTTCGAGATGAAACACATTTTTTCAGCCTACTTGAAATTTGTACATGAATAGTCACTTCAATAAATAATAAAGTAAGATAGATTAATAACTAATACCACATGTTTTTTCGTTATATTTTTCACAAAACTATCGTTTCAAAATAAGCTGTTTCGATTGATTTAGCTTAAATCGCAATGTGGCCCCGAATCCACAGAAACCAAGTGGATTCATCGGATTGATAGACTAGAGAATTCGGATATTTCGGTCTCAAATTCTGAATAAATACACTGAATACGCATTGACAACTTCATTATTTTCATCGTGGTCCTCTTTTATTTTACTCACAAGTTTCAGTATGATTTCAAAAAAACCATTTCTCATTGCTATGCGGTGAGTTATGTAGATGAATGCCTCACGAGAGCTTTTGAACTAGGAGGATTCTAGGGAATGGTGAGGGCTTACACTGACGACTTTCGAAATTGAATAGATCGAACACTCGCGAAAGTGTTAACTGCTGGTTACCTTCACTGAAGTGATATTAAAACATTCTTCAAGAGATGATACATGCTAGTTTGCTAGGAATAACGCATCAATGTGGCTTTAACTCAACACGAATTTTCTAACTCGGAATTCCGGTGACAACTCATATGAGAGGATGTTCTTGGACACAAATATGAAGAGATCATGAACCAACAGATGAGACCAGCATATCAGCTTAAAGTGAGTTATCGGGAGATAGAAGTTGAACCAAGTGTAGAGATTGACTAACCCCAGGAGAATAATTAATTCTGAGGAAATCTTGTTAATCAATGCGCACTCACTAACGCATAGCCATACACATTAGGGTGAGCCAGTGCAACATTTTAAAATGGATCATTTTCAGGTGATCTATTACATCCAGTACATGCAATGTGAGTAACGTAGTGGCAGTATCCGATATGTGGAAAAGTCTTACTTCCAGGGTAATCCGAAGCCTGGGAAGGATGGAAAGCCTTTATCTTATAATGAGCACTGAAATGTGATGAGAACGTCATCAGTAAATAATAATGCATCACTGTGTATTTCATGAAATCAAATTACCTGATTATGAAGTTATAAGTCTACCACAGCGCGAAAATTCTTTCCTTGTTGAAGTCACCTCGTTCATCTTACATAATCGTCTTTACTGTTCACCCTTATTCTTTCCTGGATTGCTTAAAAACGACTATGTCATACTTTGTAGAACTCTGAAGACTGTCAGTCAGTTTTGTCACACTGTGAGCAACCACTTTACCTGCAGGTTTCACCTTGTTTCTCCCCAGGTAAAACAAGAAGTCTTTTCAGAAGACTTTATGCATGTACGTCTAAATATAAAAATTCCACTATACCATATTTGGCGGCACGTATTTTATGTCATGAAAATAGTGTTAGGCATGAACTAACCAACCTTCTTTGCACTACTAAATTAACCTTTTCCTCCACCCTTACAACATCAACAATTATTGTTATTATACTTCTGATATTTACAATCCTCTCAATTTTTTGTTTTTATTTGTTTACTTTTTCACAAGTGTGAACATCATTTAAGCTGTGTTATAACTGTTACTTTTTGTCTTTCCCCTCACCATGCTTTATCAAGAGAACATTAGATTCAATAATCTATAACATGCTGAAATTTTCAAACTAAACTGACAATACTGTTTGAAACAAACTCACTGCTTTATTATTATGTCTATTATTCTCATTTTTAGTTCGAATATTTTTGACTTCATACCGTCATTATAGACAAATTCCTCTGGTTAATGTTGTTAATAATTTTATTTATATTTTAAGAAAATTAGATGCAACATTGTGACAAATGCTGATAATTCCATTAGGTATTGTACTGTTTTTGGAATAAAGTAGATTATTGTTATTTCGAAAATACGTCTGCAGAGTATCTCACATATAACTCACTGACAACAAAATAAATGTTTTACGCATAGAGCTCGTAGAATGGATTACAGATGCCTACCGTCTATCACGGTACGTAAACACCACTCATTATCAATTGACTCTTCATTCACCCGAAGCCTTGTCAAAACACTTCTTCAAATAATAATATGCACTAAAACGTTTCACTGAAATCATTACAGCAAGAAGTAAGGTATAAATGCATGCATTTTCGAAAAGACTTCTCTGTGGATGATCAGTCTGCATGAGTAAGTGACTAATTGCGTTCAACCTTGTTATGCAGGCGAAGCACCTAAATTCCAGATTGGAACAAATGACTTACAACACTATACAGGTCGTAAAATCGAGACGGAAGTTACATGGGAATCTGCAACCTCCTCATCTTCGTGTGACTAGAAACCTTAACGCTTGGCCCTCTGACGTGACAAACTCGTTGGAAAAATGTTCTGGAGCAGGAGATATCGGATACCAGTGTCTCCAACAGCAGATAGCATTTTGGAGTATACTGTTCTTCATTTGAAATCTGGGGCATAAACATACTCTTCGCTAGAAGTACTTAGTGACTGTTTATGTACCGAAATTTGGGCCGCCACACGCTTCACTTTCAGACTTGGACTGATCCCGTAGTTTTAATGTGAATCGGAAATGGAAGACACACATGTGTGAAGCATTCACGATGAGTTCCAAGTGAACAGGAGTATGAAGTGCAGCACAGGGAGAAATTTTAGTGGTTGACTAAACATTGAGATCAGATGTTCGACCTCAAATATAAGAAGAAGTGTATGGAGTAAATTACAGAAAGCAAGATTCTGTACAACATGTTCATGACGAGATATCTTATGCTACGTAGGAAGCACTCCTTGCAGTGAAAGTTGAAGGAAAGATAATGAGAAGTCATGGACAGATGGATGAGTTGGTGAAGTTCTTCCGACAGAAACATGATCTTCAACTATATGAATACTGAGATCTAATATTTCTCGACACCAACGAGTGATCTACCGATTCAAAGTAGACAACGATTGTTTGTCTTCATTCAATGTTGCAGACACCAAAGTGATACTGGACGGCTTCATTTATTCGTTTAATCTTTTTATTTGTCAGATTTAAGACTTTTACTTATGCCTTCGTAGTCTGATGGATCACAGAAGGCTGGAACACAACAGTGAAAAATGTTAATTTATGTTATATTTACGTTCATCTGTAGACATAATTATTAATCAAATGTTAACCAGCCTAATGAACTCCTCTCCGTTTGAGTAACCTAGTTACACTGTATCGGCTGATTAGTAACTCTTCCATTCACCTGTTCACCATTCAATTCCATGTAAAGATTTCCAGTAAGCTGTCGTGAAGCAGCAGCAAAAGCTTCTAATTCGCTTCCTGAAGCTTTCCTATCAATATTTCGTAACTATTATCTCATTTCCCTCCTTATATTACCACTGTCTTCCCATTATCCATCTCTACTGAACCACGCTTTCGTCATATTTAGTCATTGTGTCACTAATAAATTTCTGTTTTGCCTACGCTAATTCAACCACCCTTCCACCTTCTCTATCACCTTCATCTTTCCCTGAAGTTATACACGCTCCTGATGCAGTCACATGAATATCTCAGAATCAATTTCCAACACTCATACATATCACAAAATACAATAAAAGCGTTAAAAGTTTATATTTCACTAAATTCGTATACTTCAGTCGAAGTAAACATGAGATGTTTTCACTGTTATGATATTTCTGATTACTTCCGAACTGTTCTGAAAGGTGAGAGATGCATAAATTTGTAATCTTTCGAATGAAATGCAATAGATATCACTATTTTGATTAGACACCAACTAGTGTCATGCATCTATTTCTTTGTTTAGTGTAGACTGAATTCTCTCAGTCAAGTTTGCAGTATGACCGCCATTCTAGGTGACTGGCCATCATGGTGCACTCAAAATGTTGTTATTAGATGGTTGGAGGAAATTGGCACAAAGCGGTGAACGTAGGTTTCGTGTTTGCTGGCACCCACCAGTCAGCAAGGCATATCTGCCACCTAGGATGGTAGGCACATTGTAGACTTGACTGATAGAACTCAGTCTACACCAAACAGCAGACTGTACACATGACAGTAGTTAGTGTCCAGTCAAAGTATCGGATACGGTCCTACAGAAAGTCATTCGCGAACCCAAATTGCTCATTGATAACAACAGTTCTGAGAAATCACTATTGTATGCCGAATATAATCCATAACAATGTCTGACCAGGAATCAAGCTACTGACTATTGATTAGTAGTGTGTAAAATGCTTGTAAAAGCAGATCTTAATGAAAATGAAGTAAATAAATAATTTCTACCTTACATTCTGCGAACTCCGGAGAAGTTTAATATGAAGTTCAAAATAGCTTCTGAAGTTCCAGAAATAGTGGAATTCCTAATACCCGTACTTATATACTCTACTTACAACCACCAAAATAGTGAACATATCAGGGAAATATTTTTAGCGATGAAACATCAGAGGAATATCAGAAACTAGCCTGTATACGAAATGAAAAACTCACATATGTGGTAGACAACAAAACCCGCAATATTCTGATTAAAATATCCAAAGAATCTTAAAAAAAGCTCGTTTTCGGTGGCAATAATGTTCCACCAATTGATTGACCATAATGAGTTGACACAGAAACTGATAAAATTATCTAAGGAGGCTCTTCTTAACTCTCGATTCTACAGAGTGCGTAATCAATTTTCCGAGAGCAGAAAGAAATGCTCACAAAAGGACCAATTGTCACATTGGTTGTCAATCAACTGCAGTGTGAGAATGTAATTCATAGCACAGAGGAAGCACTAAGTTTAATAAATATGACGACAACATCAGATCACCCTGCGCATTAGAATTAAAACAAGCAGAGGAAAAGAAACTAAGTCAAAAGAAATCACAAGAACTGGATCTGATCAATTTCAGGAATCAAAAAGACGCAGGTATCACGAAGACTGGTAGGTGGGGTGGGCAGATATGCGAAAGTCAAAGAAAGTATTCAAATGCGTCAGTATGTGAAAGTTGATCAGCTCACAGGTGTCCTGATTAATGAGACTGAGGAATCTACAATCGTTACCTATTGATCATAAATGGTTTAATTTTATGCCTAAAACTAACAGTGCCACTAGAGTAAACAGAAGCGTTAAGATAAACAAAACGGTATATCCTATAGGGCCAGTAGTCGATTTTAGAAATGAACCAGACAAATGAGTTGTCTGAATGCACTGAGTCGATAAATTGTCCCAGTTAACCTCAGAGTGTTAAAACTAGAGACTATTGAATTCACAAGAAAGGAAAATGAAGTGAAATCACATTCAAATAAAAAATTATGGAAATTGGTTGGTTTTGATATGTCTGATCCTTACATTAAAGTAGCTACGATTATGACTATAGAAGCAGTTAAAATTGGATGAACTGCGTATCGTGAATCACGCGTACAATCGAGTAACTCACTTAGTAAACTACTCTTGGATTTGATTGTGTCGTGTGTCTACTGTATTCACGTCCAAAAGAAAGAATAATAGACAGACAGAGGGAATAGCAATGACATTAACAATATCTCCAATCGTAAGAGGAATCTCCACGGATAGTTAGGAAACATCTTCTACTGCAAAAGTTTACTAGAGAAGTGGGGATGACACTTTCAGTATGCCATAAACAAAAAACACATGTGATTTATCCACACTTACAAAGTCGGTGTTAATGGGAATAAAATTCTCATTTGAGTTAGAAAACTACCACAGAGATTCGGCCATGTCATGTCGTGAATTAAGGCGAACAGAAGAATGACAGTTATGCACAAGATTTCGTATAAAGCCATCACATTGTAGTGAGCACGCAGATTATGGGCAGTTCCATCTGTTAAATCCAAAGGAAGGCTTAGAGTAGTGCTCACCAACCGGTCAAAGGCACTAAGGGGCATATCAGAAAGTCGAAATAACGAAATGAATTAGACAGAAGAAGCATAATTTCTGAGTAGCCATCCCACAAAATTCACTAAGAATCTCAATAAGGCTAGCAATAAAAGGAAAGTTGAACAGTGATCCCACTAGACCCAAGATTAATAAGAAGGCATTTTAAAATATCCTCAGTGCTTCTAATTAAGGAAAGGACTTCGGAAACACGACATAGGAGTCTTGATAAAGTGAAGGATAAGGCAACTTTCTAACCCAGGAGGACACTCCAGTAGACCTGCATCAATGAATTTATTGGGACATGTGAATATAGATGAGTATAGACAGACTGGCCATAGGGAGTTGACTGGCTTGGAGAAAAGTGAATCCATGTCAATCCTAACACTAACACAAAAATTACACACAACTGTTGATGATTTATTTAGGTCTGGTATAGTGTAGTTAGTCTACAACACTAACACAACCACAGAGATGAAAGGACTGACGTCTGTGCTCTATTTTTTCATTGTAGGTTCGCATTTGAGGTAAGTATGGAGGTCATTTATTCGGTAAAAATTAGTGCATTTCACTTTCAGGTTGAAATTTGTCAGTGGCAAACCTCAAAGCACCAAAGCTGATTCTATGAAATACACTCTGCCGATTTGGACAGTTTCGTTGGCACACAATGTCATCGGCGTTCACTGAAATAAAGAATCATTTCCATGCTTGATATACGTGATACTGCTCAAATGAGTGGAGCTAAACATACTCTTCTTAATGCCTGCTATATAAGAGAAGTGATGTGTACTTGTCATAGTTTTAGTAGTTCAACTAAGGATAATCATTGCTTAGTAATAATTATCCTGACTTATATGTATGACGAGATCTGTTCCTCAGAAGATGGACATCTTTCAAACAAACAATGTGTCATTGATATAAGATATGATATGATTATGAGCAATAAATTGTGCTCGAAACGTCATCAGTAAACATTACTGTATAACACTGTGAGACTTTATGAAAACAAAATTTACCCATAATGGAAACAATGTGTCATCAAACTGAACTGGGACCTGGTGAGATATATATTCATAGAAACAGCAAGAAAATCACCAGAATTTCGAAAACATTGGACGTTGGAAAGTGTCCACCCAAAGAAAGACCAAGAAAAACACTACGACTTTAGATCTCACATACAGAATAATCATCCCACACACACGAAGTGTATTATTTTACGGCGATCAGAATCTAAAGCGTTAATTTATGAAGACAAGACGAATATATACAGATCTGATTCTATACTGGAGAGGATGGAAACATTGGTTTACATGCCTCACCTATTAGTTCTTTGCACTTCTATTCCTTACTACTGATCAACTTTATAAGTAACATGAGGTTATATTTGCTCACGTCGTGACCATAGTTGTTCATTTCTACTGGAATGTATCTCACTTATTGTACTAACATTCTATTTCATCTGGCCTAATTAACTTCTTGTAGTTAAAGTTATTCGCTTCACATTTCCCTCCCTATAAATCATTTCAAAATTAACTTGTTTAATGGATGTATCATAAATTGAAACAGAATTATTCTCCGGACAACGTTTGGAACACAATGAATTGCTAATAGCCATATTAGGTGATTCTCGTTGATTGATGTAGTCACTAGACGAAAACCGGCGAAGATGCATAAATTCACCTCTGTAAATTCCCTAGTTTGTCATGTCACTCGGCCATCTACTCTGCAGCAGTATGCAGAAGGGCTCTGCTAGCGTTACGATCAATAAAACTCAGCGAGATACAGACGACTACCAGTGACATAAAACCTATTGGAAAATTCGACTGATGGTAACGTATTACACCACGTTGACAGGGAACGACACATTCCATGAAGCACAACATAATTTCAGGAGAGACGGATCCTGTTCATCAGATCTCCCATTAGCATGGAACGATTGAATATATAGTGCCAACCGTTTCACCGATGTCATTCTGTGATGTAGTTGTATATTTTATTCTTGGTTTCACAATTTATCATTATTATATTATCTAACTGCTATGTGACAATAGTTATTTTTCCCCTCTTACCATCTAGTATGCCCATTTTACCTATACACTCATTATTGCCTGACTTTTTTTAATAACAATACGTTCACACAATATGCACAACTTTCAGCTTGGTTTATTGCGTAATATTCACTATTCATCCAGGAGTTTCAAGTTAAACAGCCATTTCCAGTACATCATGTGTGATGGTATATGTGAAGAATAAAATAATCCACCTGGGTATTTTTCTTTGTTCCCACAGAAATGCTCAACGGTAGGCAGCACACAATTTCAAAATGTAAACGAATCCAAAATTTGGTGTCCAAAGGATATAATGGAATGATGATAACAACACGAACTAAAGAAAATAAGATGCACTGTCTCACATGGAAATTCAGGTAGCCTAGAGATCCAGGCAGACAGCCAATTATGAAATCAGTTGTTATTATTATTATGACCACCTCGATTGTTTTCGAATAATTCACATCCCTGGACTGTGATCATACATTTTGTGAACAACGTTAAATCAAATGCCGATATCTGTATAAATGTAAAACCTTTTGAGAATTTACCGGAAATGCGTAATCGCTTTTTATCGTTATTGCCAACGCGTAGTTATTTCTTGAAATTACGAAATTGAGTGTATATAGGCTTATCGGAAGACAGAGATCATCCGAGGAATGTGAAGTATTTGCGCAATACATTTCGAACATTTATTTGTCTAGTCTGTCTATATGAAAAATGAAGGCAATTAAAGTTCACAAAGTGGTAAAAAGGTTTTATGAATAACAAGAATAATTAACACTACGTTCGATTATCCAATCATATACGGATTACCAAGGTATGTTTAGAGTGATAACAAATTGTTAATTGCAAATTAATTCAAATCTGTGACCATGTAACTGCCAACATCACAATAATCTTGTACTTAACAGTGACTGTGAAATAATCAGAATTTTTAAATGTCAGATTGAAGAATGCAGTGTATGATGTGTGCTTAATGCAACAAAAACCAATAATACTTATTAATTTTGAAGTCTTTGTATTTCATGGCAGCACTAATTTTCTTGGACCACCACTAAGGTCCTGATAACCAAATATTTGAAACAAGCAAGTGAAGTTTATAAGCATTAGGTAAAATACGGATTCAATATGTGAAATAGCCCGTTCTGTTGGAATCTATTCGATTGAAGGTCAGTTTCATCAAACGTCTATCACGTTATTCATATTCTTTACGATATCTTTGTTATTTCAAACAATACTGGTCCCAGTTTCTCAGTGAGAATAGTATCACGATTACTAACAATTATTGGCAGGGTCCACATGTGGTGAGAGCAGCCTGCTAGCCAATTGGTTGACATTAATCTACGTCAATGTCTAGGTCACTAATATGGGCCGTGAGAAAATATGAACAAGGCTGTTTCAACAACCAATCACAGCAAACTTAACGTGGGCAAACATGATTCGCAGATAGATGGCTCCACTTTCCGAGGAACTCGAAAACAACCAATCAGAAGACTGCGTTTTTCTACTTGACTAGGCTATAATAATGTATGTGAAATTTATATAAATACGTGTTGATTTCCGTAATAAAACGATCTGTTTCCAGCCCTTGTCTTCTGTTGTTACACACACTTTGACGCTTGCATAAATTACTATTGCATTATTACTATTTTAAGCCAACAGGAGTCACTCATTTCTTAGATTTGAAGAACCTTTTGTATCCACAACTCCTAAAAGAGCGTATGACTTTCAGGAGTTGTGAGAGTGGGTCACTAATACTTCGTTTGTGAAAGCCTAACTTTGGCTTAAACACAACGACCTGTGTCAGTGTATTGTTCGGTTGGATACGCGCACGTCTTACAATCTGGTTACGAAATGATAAATTAATGATAAAAAAATTACTATTACACGAGACACTAATGTAGTGAGTGCTCGTGCCCAAGGTCGACTGCTGATATAGATGATATCTAATCTTATCCCTGAATTGAGATACCAACACTAAGTATGACTATTCGTTATTGTTTCGACGAGAGTTTCACTGAGAATCGGTCATTACAGTACACCTCACTCACTGGAAGTCATAAAACTGCATTAATATATCTGATATATTTGGCTAAAAGTATTGCCACACAAGTGAATGACCAGCCAGATGAGTTTCGGCAATCGATGTCCGTGTGCGCTAATTCTGAGAATAACCAGACCTACTCGGAGCTTTAACCAGTGATTTATCTCGTTGTTACACAGTCGTTTCTCCTTAATTAATGGCATTCCCATATTTCTTCACACTGACGATAGCTCAACACTGAACTTAACATAATCATTCAGATATTTTGATTGATGATAGAAGGCTTTTCTAAAAGATACCTGTGCTTGCTTAATCGCTTCTTGAACGCGTCCACTGAGGGCATTGATACCGCCTATTCTAGCACTCGGTTTCTAGATTTTATGAATCGATGGAAGAAATGGTACCCACAGCACTACAGTTCCTCCTCGTGTTCTGAACCATCCTCCTTTTTCTTTTGAAATACACATATGCGTGCATTTTACCAGAAATTCATATGAGTTATTGAACACTTGGCAGGTGATTTTAGTTAAGGTGCTGCGTATTCCCTATAAGGATCTAAAACTTTTAACTACCACTGCACAACAATCAGCAGAAGTATTATAGTCATAGCTTGACACAGACACATGGGTGGCCCAATGCAACATGTGATGAATCATGTGAGTTGTACCACAATGACTAATTCAATCACCATCTTGCAGATAATGTGAAAATAGAAGAATCTCAAATTAGCATAGACTGCATTGAGGTTTGGGGTGCTTTACACGCCCTCGAGACCATACTTCAACTGGTGTACCAGGGAGACGATGGAGCGGTGAGTTTCGTTTTTACCTACGGTTTGATTTCATTAATTTATTTCATCATATAGAATGTTATATTTAAAGGAATTTTGGAGGACGAACCAGAATTCGGACACCGTGGAATGCTGATAGATACTGCGAGGTACTTCTTGCCACTCGATGTCCTGAAGAAATTAATAGTAGGAATTGTAATAGTTATTATAATGCTTTCGTTTACCAGGATAGCATGGCCATGGTCAAGATGAATGTGTTTCATTGGCATATTACAGATGACCAATCATTTCCCTTTGTCTCGACTACTTGTTCGGAACTGTCACAGAAGGTGAGTAAGATGAAAATCAGGTCATTTATTGATCGAAATGTTTGTTTAAACTACAATAGGGTGCATATTATCCTATGAGGTGCACATGCAGTGAAGAAGATGTGAATGATCTCTTGGACTACGCTCGTCAAGGTGGAATTCGTGTCATTGGAGAGTTTGATACTCCAGGTAGATAGTTTTAAATATATATTTAATATGATTTAAATATCCATCATGTCAGTTCAAGTAAAATAATACCATGCAGAGACTTGAATGAGTATGAACATGCTCTTGGAATGATGCTGAAAGTAAACTGTCTATCAACCAATTAAACATAGTCATCATAAATATAGTGCAGTTTATGCATGGTTTCGTGTTTGAAGGTATGTTGAATCAAGGAGATGATGAGAGGCGTTTACCTGTGCTAAGTTACCTATCAGGTTTGATTTTGCTGGAAATTATAAACCAAAGGCGGTTGTGAAAAATTCACAGTTTGTGGTTCTGTTTAGTCGTCTAATATAATCCAGATAATATGCAGAATTATCCCACCAGTGAACTACGTGAATATCATTGGTCCAGTGTTTGCATTCAATGTCTCGTACTTGATCCTTGAATGGACCAACGTAGTTAGTGTGAAATACATGTGTTATATGAGTTGAACAGTTTATAATTTCAGACAGCAGAATACGAATCAATCTCAGATGGTGAATCCACTCATCATCGTATCTTGTATTTCAACGACATTATTTGTTGAAATATTGTAAGGATGATTTCCATTGACTGTCACAATCATCTCTTATAGCGCATACATTGTCATGGGGGAAAGGATATCCATACCTACTAACTAAATGTTATAACGACGATAAAGAAAATGGAAGGTTGGGTCCATTGAATCCAGTCAATTCATCGTTGTATGATTTCTTGGAGAAACTGTTTAAAGAAATCGTCGGCAGATTTCATGACAATTACATTCATCTTGGGGCAATGAGGTTGACTATGAGTGCTGGTGAGTTCTGTTGATTTTATGTAAGATTGAATGAAGAGTCACTGTTATGGCATCGCCATGTTTAAATTTCAAACTGAAGACATATTTTTCTCTGTAGAAGAAGGTTCCAAAAGAATTTTCAATGAGACCCCACAGCATATGGGCTGCCAATTTGTAGGTTGACTAGTAATATGGAAAAAACACCATTTAAGGTGTTGTCGTGACGTTATTTTGAAGTTTGTGCTGAAGATGTCGGATAACTTCCATCAAAATTTGTGTGTACAGGAAACAGTGTATAACAACCTCCGAGCGTTTCTAACCCTGAGTGACTAGCGTACTAAAATATAATTTTGTGTTAAATTGTCCATTTATCTGATATTTCCAGTGGATTGCAAGACATTTATTGCAATCGAACATGGTGGCCACAAATTGCCAGTGAAATATAATCTCACATTATTCCTCTTTTGATTGGTTAATATAAACGAATGAAGACAACTGTCCATAAGGCACGACTATTACTTCTTCTTCTTCAGTAGAACACGGAATATTACAGCACCCATCTATCTCATTCTCTTCCTTCCATTGAGTGGAATAGAAACTCCTCATCAACAATCTCTGATCAAGTTGTATATTAATAGTTAATTCATGTAGATTAACGGAAGACTTATATTCCTGCTCCTTATTTGTGGGCAGTTTAAATTGAATCATCGACAAGAACAATGAACAAGTAAATTTAATGTCTTTCTGTTCATTTTAGGCGGTCGAATCCAGAAATAAAAACATTCATGAAAGACAAGAAATTCGGTGAGGATTATTACCAATTACATAAATATCATCTGGTGAAACTTATTGAGATTGTTAAGAACATGACGACGACAGATCCTGAATTACCGATCACTCCTATTGTCTACCAGGAGAGTTATGCTGACGAATGTGGAGTAAGTTTTGGAAAATATGTTTGTAATTAAACAAATATACTCGGTATTCAGTGACGATTATCTGAATCCCACTGACACAACATTATCAGTCCTTTTTATTTGATGATAAGGAGGTTTGTTGTGATTCAGTCATATGTTTTGACTAATGACAGATTATTGCAAGCACTTGTTTTCAAGTTATTTTATTTCACATCTGAAGCATTTATTCCATGTTGGCTGATTTGGTGTCTAGAGACAAATAATAATCCATCTATGTAATTCCCATCAGGCGAACAGATTTAAGTCGCCTAATGCTGAGTTTCGGTGTTACTTCATGTATAGCGATAGGAGAATATTTTCTCTTATCACTTGTCGTGCTGAATCTGGCTAAGCTCTCTCACTCTCACAACTCACTAGACCTAAATACAGCGAAAAAATCTATGTGCTTTATCGTGAATCATCTGGTTGTATTTGATCAGTTGAGTTATTGCACGCGATTATTTAATTTGAACAGGGCATAGGAGGTCACATCGCTAATGAAAATTTGTGTCCCCTTTATCTCTGTGGTGAAAGTCTGTTGACACGTTCTATAGGTTCCATAGGTAAACCTGTCGTTCAGTTGAGTGATCATACAAGTAGTTGATGAAACGTGAATAGAAAGAAACCTCAATCCACATTTTCACTGTTAACCAACATGAACAAAATCAAATCAATATTTATTTAATTCCAGTTATGGTCGCTACTCATCTTGAAAATTTACTAGATAATTAAAGAACTGAGGTGATTTAATTTCATTCCTCGGTTGAATAAATCTAACGTTTTGCATATTTTGTCCATGTCAAATATCTGATGAACCTCTGAAAAGAGGCATCAGAAAATTCGATATCTGGAGCAAAATGACTTTAAGCAGTCAACCTGTACACGAAATGTTTCATCGGTTAGATAATGTGTCATCCCCCAGTTTTAGAATAACAACCGACCGGTGATACGTTAGAAATTTATCTAAATAGTTATATCAATTTGGCGTTCATACCACTAACTTTACAAATGTTTCATTTGGTTTCACAGATTGACCTCGATACAATCATTCATGTCTGGAAAACTGTAGATTGGGAGAAACACGTCTACAATGCCACTCTAGATGGATATAAGGTTATAGTTTCTGGGACATGGAATCTTAATGACATACAATCTGATCTTGATTGGATGAGATATTACTCACAGAATATCAGAGATTTTGGAGGTGAGTTAATTCTCACGTGGTCTGAAAGAAACTTATGTGTTGACGATATTTATCTGCGTGTGTTCCAAGTTCCACTTTGCCTGTGTTATTCAACGGTTTTGAAATGAGCATGGATTCACAATGACTGCAGCGACTGCGCTGTTTCTTGAGTGACAATTGTGAGTCGTTTGACTTTGTACAGTATGTTGCCATATTAACAACGAAATATATATACATATATAATGGAAGTCAATGGGACATTCACAATGAACTCAGAAGTCTGTCACTGATGGATTTAGGAAGCAATCGTGATTTGTAGATCTAGATGGTGATTTAGCTTTCCTCGTTAGGAATTTATCCTTGACCTGCTATGTGAGTACCTCTCTAGTTCGGAACGAAGTACTAGTTGGGCTGCAGGAAATGTGCGTTATATTTTGGGTGTTAAACAGCAGTTAACAGAAATTTGCGATTTTTCAGACCAGTTGACCTGCAAATCTATCAGTCACGTTCTTCAGCAAATGGTGAGGATATGAATTTCTGAAATCCAGTAGGCTTTCTTCACTGAGTTGATCGGTTCCCAGAGCAAGTAACACTTTTTATTTTGCTTACAGGCACACATTCGCAAAAACTAAAAGTCATTGGAGGTGAAGCTACCCTGTGGAGCACTCGTGTGGATGAGACAAATATAATGTCACTAGCTTGGTGAGTATTCTTCACTAATCCTTCTTAGTATTCTTACGAAAATCATTGTTTGATAGGTATTTCAATCGTGAAACAAAGTGTTGTTTAAGACAGAAAATTACAAAATGTTTCGTTGGTGACATTCAGTCAGAATCTGAACATCGAATCCCTTTAACATAATTGAGAGTTTAGATGACACGGTGGAAATAGAATGATGACTTCATCTGAAATGACTATTGGCATACACCCAATGAATATCATAAAAAGGTGAATGGTAGTAATTCGTTAGGCTCCTTTAACTATACACCCAGTATCAACAGACAAAATACCTGCATGTGAACCGTTAACAATATAGTTCAACTTCGACTTGACTCCGCTTTCTTTGAATTGCCATATGGAATCATAATGACTAAATAGGTAGACTGTGGGATTTTGTGTCCCTCAAAGTTGACTTTCCCTATTTATAAAAGACACAGTTGGCAAGAAATCGAGTGACACGTTTGTTCATTTCATGAAACGTTGTAACATAAGATTCACAGATGAGAATTTTCTAGCCAATTAATTTGGTAAAATTACATTCAGTGCATTGCCGACCTACTTTGAATAAGTTAAGACAAAAAGGTAATGCGCTGTGTTTCAATCCAACTCGTTAGCCTCAGTTTTCTGTGTTTCTTCTCGTCACTGTGATATATGTGTAGGCCTAGAGGTGCTGCTACAGCTGAACGACTTTGGACGAAATACCCTGACAATATCACCGAATTCGGAAAGAGATTGGATGAACTTCGATGCAGAATGCGCCAGTGAGTTTCCCTCTACATACAGTCATGCATTTTCTGTTAAAATATTGTGGTTCTGTAGCCACCTGTTGCAAGTATGAATGGGACACTGTGATATGGTTATGTCAGTAATCTCTTTTCCTGGACATTCGGTGTGATCGAATAAGCTGCAAGCGAATTATTCCGTGACATACTGTTTGACGAATTGATAACTGATCGTAGCTAATATTACCAAACATGAATGTCATCAGAGATGTTAGACGTGTCATGTCTGAACTCTTGATATAAATACTTTACATCCTCAGTGTAAAAATGAATGTGTAGTGTGTAGATGCTCTCAGTTGTCGCGATCTCGGAATCTTTCAATAATAATAATACCCCGTTTTCTGTGCAGAGGACAGTAGAGACAGTCATCACATAATGTTAAATTAAGTTACCGCTGAACAATTATTTTTTTTTTTGATTACAGCTTGATTCCACACTGTATTTTTGGTACAAGTATGGAATTTTCAGCGTGGATATCGGAAGCCCAAAATTCGCAGGCCGACCATAGATATCAGGTATACGTCGGCGTGGGCTCGAACCCCGGACCATATGCATGGTTGGCGAGAGTCCTAACCGCTGTGCCACCGACGCTCCTTTAACTATACACCCAATGTCAACAGACAACATACATAAATGTGATCCGTTAACAATGTAGTTCAACTTCGACTTGACTCCGCTTTCTTTGAATTGCCATATGGAATCATAATGACTAAATAGGTAGACTGTGGGATTTTGTGTCCCTCAAAGTTGACTTTCCCTATTTATAAAAGACACAGTTGTCAAAAAATAATTGTTCAGCGGTAACTTAATTTAACATTATGTGATGACTGTCTCTACTGTCCTCTGCACAGAAAACGGGGTATTATTATTATTGAAAGATTCCGAGATCGCGACAACTGAGAGCATCTACACACTACACATTCATTTTTACACTGAGGATGTAAAGTATTTATATCAAGAGTTCAGACATGACACGTCTAACATCTCTGATGACATTCATGTTAATCGTCACCTGGTCTCAATCACCACAATGTACAGGAAGTTAGTTTTAACTGTTTCTAGCACACAAACTGATTTGAATTGATTTTTTTTTCAAATTGTATCAGTACAAACACGGAAAGTTTAGTAGTCTAACCATCCACACTTCTGATTCAGCCAAAAGTATATTTTTCAGTCACGTACTTAATCTGCACACAAAAGCGGCATTTACAGTGAAAGATCCTGGTGCCTGCAATTCCCGAAACATTATGGGGTCGGTTATTCACTTCGGAAGTGCTACGGAATAGGTCTTTT
>CALYDD020000030.1:2500-28084 GCA_944472135.2 Trichobilharzia regenti | reverse complement strand
TATTTGTCCTCACACCCGACCAGCTGCACCCTACTGGTCACGACTTCCCACTGGAACCCAGGTAACTACCTACCTGAATAGGGCCAGTCGCCAGTGAGCATCTTATTGGTATTCAAGTGTTGGTTTGTAGGGATTTGATTGATTTCAGGATTTCATCATGAGCTGACATTAGTTAGAGAACCATTGGAAAACCTGGGAGTACTGGACAGCTGTTTCGTCCTAGTTTGGGACTCTTCAGCAGTACGCACCCACCGGGATTCGAACCCAGGACCTTCCGGTTACAAGGCGAGCTCGTATACCATTAAGCCACTGGGACCCGATCCAATGGTCCTTGAATTCTAACTTCTGCCAATTCACGACATAGCGCGACCGCTAGCCAATGTCTTCGGCGAGTATTTGTCCTCACACCCGACCAGCTGCACCCTACTGGTCACGACTTCCCACTGGAACCCAGGTAACTACCTACCTGAATAGGGCCAGTCGCCAGTGAGCATCTTATTGGTATTCAAGTGTTGGTTTGTAGGGATTTGATTGATTTCAGGATTTCATCATGAGCTGACATTAGTTAGAGAACCATTGGAAAACCTGGGAGTACTGGACAGCTGTTTCGTCCTAGTTTGGGACTCTTCAGCAGTACGCACCCACCGGGATTCGAACCCAGGACCTTCCGGTTACAAGGCGAGCTCGTATACCATTAAGCCACTGGGACCCGATCCAATGGTCCTTGAATTCTAACTTCTGCCAATTCACGACATAGCGCGACCGCTAGCCAATGTCTTCGGCGAGTATTTGTCCTCACACCCGACCAGCTGCACCCTACTGGTCACGACTTCCCACTGGAACCCAGGTAACTACCTACCTGAATAGGGCCAGTCGCCAGTGAGCATCTTATTGGTATTCAAGTGTTGGTTTGTAGGGATTTGATTGATTTCAGGATTTCATCATGAGCTGACATTAGTTAGAGAACCATTGGAAAACCTGGGAGTACTGGACAGCTGTTTCGTCCTAGTTTGGGACTCTTCAGCAGTACGCACCCACCGGGATTCGAACCCAGGACCTTCCGGTTACAAGGCGAGCTCGTATACCATTAAGCCACTGGGACCCGATCCAATGGTCCTTGAATTCTAACTTCTGCCAATTCACGACATAGCGCGACCGCTAGCCAATGTCTTCGGCGAGTATTTGTCCTCACACCCGACCAGCTGCACCCTACTGGTCACGACTTCCCACTGGAACCCAGGTAACTACCTACCTGAATAGGGCCAGTCGCCAGTGAGCATCTTATTGGTATTCAAGTGTTGGTTTGTAGGGATTTGATTGATTTCAGGATTTCATCATGAGCTGACATTAGTTAGAGAACCATTGGAAAACCTGGGAGTACTGGACAGCTGTTTCGTCCTAGTTTGGGACTCTTCAGCAGTACGCACCCACCGGGATTCGAACCCAGGACCTTCCGGTTACAAGGCGAGCTCGTATACCATTAAGCCACTGGGACCCGATCCAATGGTCCTTGAATTCTAACTTCTGCCAATTCACGACATAGCGCGACCGCTAGCCAATGTCTTCGGCGAGTATTTGTCCTCACACCCGACCAGCTGCACCCTACTGGTCACGACTTCCCACTGGAACCCAGGTAACTACCTACCTGAATAGGGCCAGTCGCCAGTGAGCATCTTATTGGTATTCAAGTGTTGGTTTGTAGGGATTTGATTGATTTCAGGATTTCATCATGAGCTGACATTAGTTAGAGAACCATTGGAAAACCTGGGAGTACTGGACAGCTGTTTCGTCCTAGTTTGGGACTCTTCAGCAGTACGCACCCACCGGGATTCGAACCCAGGACCTTCCGGTTACAAGGCGAGCTCGTATACCATTAAGCCACTGGGACCCGATCCAATGGTCCTTGAATTCTAACTTCTGCCAATTCACGACATAGCGCGACCGCTAGCCAATGTCTTCGGCGAGTATTTGTCCTCACACCCGACCAGCTGCACCCTACTGGTCACGACTTCCCACTGGAACCCAGGTAACTACCTACCTGAATAGGGCCAGTCGCCAGTGAGCATCTTATTGGTATTCAAGTGTTGGTTTGTAGGGATTTGATTGATTTCAGGATTTCATCATGAGCTGACATTAGTTAGAGAACCATTGGAAAACCTGGGAGTACTGGACAGCTGTTTCGTCCTAGTTTGGGACTCTTCAGCAGTACGCACCCACCGGGATTCGAACCCAGGACCTTCCGGTTACAAGGCGAGCTCGTATACCATTAAGCCACTGGGACCCGATCCAATGGTCCTTGAATTCTAACTTCTGCCAATTCACGACATAGCGCGACCGCTAGCCAATGTCTTCGGCGAGTATTTGTCCTCACACCCGACCAGCTGCACCCTACTGGTCACGACTTCCCACTGGAACCCAGGTAACTACCTACCTGAATAGGGCCAGTCGCCAGTGAGCATCTTATTGGTATTCAAGTGTTGGTTTGTAGGGATTTGATTGATTTCAGGATTTCATCATGAGCTGACATTAGTTAGAGAACCATTGGAAAACCTGGGAGTACTGGACAGCTGTTTCGTCCTAGTTTGGGACTCTTCAGCAGTACGCACCCACCGGGATTCGAACCCAGGACCTTCCGGTTACAAGGCGAGCTCGTATACCATTAAGCCACTGGGACCCGATCCAATGGTCCTTGAATTCTAACTTCTGCCAATTCACGACATAGCGCGACCGCTAGCCAATGTCTTCGGCGAGTATTTGTCCTCACACCCGACCAGCTGCACCCTACTGGTCACGACTTCCCACTGGAACCCAGGTAACTACCTACCTGAATAGGGCCAGTCGCCAGTGAGCATCTTATTGGTATTCAAGTGTTGGTTTGTAGGGATTTGATTGATTTCAGGATTTCATCATGAGCTGACATTAGTTAGAGAACCATTGGAAAACCTGGGAGTACTGGACAGCTGTTTCGTCCTAGTTTGGGACTCTTCAGCAGTACGCACCCACCGGGATTCGAACCCAGGACCTTCCGGTTACAAGGCGAGCTCGTATACCATTAAGCCACTGGGACCCGATCCAATGGTCCTTGAATTCTAACTTCTGCCAATTCACGACATAGCGCGACCGCTAGCCAATGTCTTCGGCGAGTATTTGTCCTCACACCCGACCAGCTGCACCCTACTGGTCACGACTTCCCACTGGAACCCAGGTAACTACCTACCTGAATAGGGCCAGTCGCCAGTGAGCATCTTATTGGTATTCAAGTGTTGGTTTGTAGGGATTTGATTGATTTCAGGATTTCATCATGAGCTGACATTAGTTAGAGAACCATTGGAAAACCTGGGAGTACTGGACAGCTGTTTCGTCCTAGTTTGGGACTCTTCAGCAGTACGCACCCACCGGGATTCGAACCCAGGACCTTCCGGTTACAAGGCGAGCTCGTATACCATTAAGCCACTGGGACCCGATCCAATGGTCCTTGAATTCTAACTTCTGCCAATTCACGACATAGCGCGACCGCTAGCCAATGTCTTCGGCGAGTATTTGTCCTCACACCCGACCAGCTGCACCCTACTGGTCACGACTTCCCACTGGAACCCAGGTAACTACCTACCTGAATAGGGCCAGTCGCCAGTGAGCATCTTATTGGTATTCAAGTGTTGGTTTGTAGGGATTTGATTGATTTCAGGATTTCATCATGAGCTGACATTAGTTAGAGAACCATTGGAAAACCTGGGAGTACTGGACAGCTGTTTCGTCCTAGTTTGGGACTCTTCAGCAGTACGCACCCACCGGGATTCGAACCCAGGACCTTCCGGTTACAAGGCGAGCTCGTATACCATTAAGCCACTGGGACCCGATCCAATGGTCCTTGAATTCTAACTTCTGCCAATTCACGACATAGCGCGACCGCTAGCCAATGTCTTCGGCGAGTATTTGTCCTCACACCCGACCAGCTGCACCCTACTGGTCACGACTTCCCACTGGAACCCAGGTAACTACCTACCTGAATAGGGCCAGTCGCCAGTGAGCATCTTATTGGTATTCAAGTGTTGGTTTGTAGGGATTTGATTGATTTCAGGATTTCATCATGAGCTGACATTAGTTAGAGAACCATTGGAAAACCTGGGAGTACTGGACAGCTGTTTCGTCCTAGTTTGGGACTCTTCAGCAGTACGCACCCACCGGGATTCGAACCCAGGACCTTCCGGTTACAAGGCGAGCTCGTATACCATTAAGCCACTGGGACCCGATCCAATGGTCCTTGAATTCTAACTTCTGCCAATTCACGACATAGCGCGACCGCTAGCCAATGTCTTCGGCGAGTATTTGTCCTCACACCCGACCAGCTGCACCCTACTGGTCACGACTTCCCACTGGAACCCAGGTAACTACCTACCTGAATAGGGCCAGTCGCCAGTGAGCATCTTATTGGTATTCAAGTGTTGGTTTGTAGGGATTTGATTGATTTCAGGATTTCATCATGAGCTGACATTAGTTAGAGAACCATTGGAAAACCTGGGAGTACTGGACAGCTGTTTCGTCCTAGTTTGGGACTCTTCAGCAGTACGCACCCACCGGGATTCGAACCCAGGACCTTCCGGTTACAAGGCGAGCTCGTATACCATTAAGCCACTGGGACCCGATCCAATGGTCCTTGAATTCTAACTTCTGCCAATTCACGACATAGCGCGACCGCTAGCCAATGTCTTCGGCGAGTATTTGTCCTCACACCCGACCAGCTGCACCCTACTGGTCACGACTTCCCACTGGAACCCAGGTAACTACCTACCTGAATAGGGCCAGTCGCCAGTGAGCATCTTATTGGTATTCAAGTGTTGGTTTGTAGGGATTTGATTGATTTCAGGATTTCATCATGAGCTGACATTAGTTAGAGAACCATTGGAAAACCTGGGAGTACTGGACAGCTGTTTCGTCCTAGTTTGGGACTCTTCAGCAGTACGCACCCACCGGGATTCGAACCCAGGACCTTCCGGTTACAAGGCGAGCTCGTATACCATTAAGCCACTGGGACCCGATCCAATGGTCCTTGAATTCTAACTTCTGCCAATTCACGACATAGCGCGACCGCTAGCCAATGTCTTCGGCGAGTATTTGTCCTCACACCCGACCAGCTGCACCCTACTGGTCACGACTTCCCACTGGAACCCAGGTAACTACCTACCTGAATAGGGCCAGTCGCCAGTGAGCATCTTATTGGTATTCAAGTGTTGGTTTGTAGGGATTTGATTGATTTCAGGATTTCATCATGAGCTGACATTAGTTAGAGAACCATTGGAAAACCTGGGAGTACTGGACAGCTGTTTCGTCCTAGTTTGGGACTCTTCAGCAGTACGCACCCACCGGGATTCGAACCCAGGACCTTCCGGTTACAAGGCGAGCTCGTATACCATTAAGCCACTGGGACCCGATCCAATGGTCCTTGAATTCTAACTTCTGCCAATTCACGACATAGCGCGACCGCTAGCCAATGTCTTCGGCGAGTATTTGTCCTCACACCCGACCAGCTGCACCCTACTGGTCACGACTTCCCACTGGAACCCAGGTAACTACCTACCTGAATAGGGCCAGTCGCCAGTGAGCATCTTATTGGTATTCAAGTGTTGGTTTGTAGGGATTTGATTGATTTCAGGATTTCATCATGAGCTGACATTAGTTAGAGAACCATTGGAAAACCTGGGAGTACTGGACAGCTGTTTCGTCCTAGTTTGGGACTCTTCAGCAGTACGCACCCACCGGGATTCGAACCCAGGACCTTCCGGTTACAAGGCGAGCTCGTATACCATTAAGCCACTGGGACCCGATCCAATGGTCCTTGAATTCTAACTTCTGCCAATTCACGACATAGCGCGACCGCTAGCCAATGTCTTCGGCGAGTATTTGTCCTCACACCCGACCAGCTGCACCCTACTGGTCACGACTTCCCACTGGAACCCAGGTAACTACCTACCTGAATAGGGCCAGTCGCCAGTGAGCATCTTATTGGTATTCAAGTGTTGGTTTGTAGGGATTTGATTGATTTCAGGATTTCATCATGAGCTGACATTAGTTAGAGAACCATTGGAAAACCTGGGAGTACTGGACAGCTGTTTCGTCCTAGTTTGGGACTCTTCAGCAGTACGCACCCACCGGGATTCGAACCCAGGACCTTCCGGTTACAAGGCGAGCTCGTATACCATTAAGCCACTGGGACCCGATCCAATGGTCCTTGAATTCTAACTTCTGCCAATTCACGACATAGCGCGACCGCTAGCCAATGTCTTCGGCGAGTATTTGTCCTCACACCCGACCAGCTGCACCCTACTGGTCACGACTTCCCACTGGAACCCAGGTAACTACCTACCTGAATAGGGCCAGTCGCCAGTGAGCATCTTATTGGTATTCAAGTGTTGGTTTGTAGGGATTTGATTGATTTCAGGATTTCATCATGAGCTGACATTAGTTAGAGAACCATTGGAAAACCTGGGAGTACTGGACAGCTGTTTCGTCCTAGTTTGGGACTCTTCAGCAGTACGCACCCACCGGGATTCGAACCCAGGACCTTCCGGTTACAAGGCGAGCTCGTATACCATTAAGCCACTGGGACCCGATCCAATGGTCCTTGAATTCTAACTTCTGCCAATTCACGACATAGCGCGACCGCTAGCCAATGTCTTCGGCGAGTATTTGTCCTCACACCCGACCAGCTGCACCCTACTGGTCACGACTTCCCACTGGAACCCAGGTAACTACCTACCTGAATAGGGCCAGTCGCCAGTGAGCATCTTATTGGTATTCAAGTGTTGGTTTGTAGGGATTTGATTGATTTCAGGATTTCATCATGAGCTGACATTAGTTAGAGAACCATTGGAAAACCTGGGAGTACTGGACAGCTGTTTCGTCCTAGTTTGGGACTCTTCAGCAGTACGCACCCACCGGGATTCGAACCCAGGACCTTCCGGTTACAAGGCGAGCTCGTATACCATTAAGCCACTGGGACCCGATCCAATGGTCCTTGAATTCTAACTTCTGCCAATTCACGACATAGCGCGACCGCTAGCCAATGTCTTCGGCGAGTATTTGTCCTCACACCCGACCAGCTGCACCCTACTGGTCACGACTTCCCACTGGAACCCAGGTAACTACCTACCTGAATAGGGCCAGTCGCCAGTGAGCATCTTATTGGTATTCAAGTGTTGGTTTGTAGGGATTTGATTGATTTCAGGATTTCATCATGAGCTGACATTAGTTAGAGAACCATTGGAAAACCTGGGAGTACTGGACAGCTGTTTCGTCCTAGTTTGGGACTCTTCAGCAGTACGCACCCACCGGGATTCGAACCCAGGACCTTCCGGTTACAAGGCGAGCTCGTATACCATTAAGCCACTGGGACCCGATCCAATGGTCCTTGAATTCTAACTTCTGCCAATTCACGACATAGCGCGACCGCTAGCCAATGTCTTCGGCGAGTATTTGTCCTCACACCCGACCAGCTGCACCCTACTGGTCACGACTTCCCACTGGAACCCAGGTAACTACCTACCTGAATAGGGCCAGTCGCCAGTGAGCATCTTATTGGTATTCAAGTGTTGGTTTGTAGGGATTTGATTGATTTCAGGATTTCATCATGAGCTGACATTAGTTAGAGAACCATTGGAAAACCTGGGAGTACTGGACAGCTGTTTCGTCCTAGTTTGGGACTCTTCAGCAGTACGCACCCACCGGGATTCGAACCCAGGACCTTCCGGTTACAAGGCGAGCTCGTTTACCATTAAGCCACTGGGACCCGATCCAATGGTCCTTGAATTCTAACTTCTGCCAATTCACGACATAGCGCGACCGCTAGCCAATGTCTTCGGCGAGTATTTGTCCTCACACCCGACCAGCTGCACCCTACTGGTCACGACTTCCCACTGGAACCCAGGTAACTACCTACCTGAATAGGGCCAGTCGCCAGTGAGCATCTTATTGCTATTCAATTACTTGAACGACAGTGACCACAGAAGCATGTGTCGGTAAATTTGAATGATGCCTGTTTATTGTGCTATCTTCGACAATGCATGTGTGAGATTTGTTAGCATCCTTGATATTCGTCTACCACACCAGACATTGGTAAGATACATCAGTCGACAATACTTTGCATACCCAGATGTTGATGCAAGGAAGAGGAATGTGAATGCATTGGTTGATTCAATCACATTTCAACGCCTCCTATTTCCCAAGCAAACTTCGAATACTTTTGTAGTTTAAATTTCACAGGGAATCGCATATACATAGTTATATCCACTCGAGAAGCAGCAGAAGTACATTGGTCCAGATAACCTGAAGTAATACTGGTCATCGAAACTAGTCCATGATAAATTTAACAGACCTACTGTTCTAGTGAGCTCCTCACCTCCAACTACCGTATCCACTGAGTGGTCAAATAAAGTTGGCTGATCCAATGTTGATGGTAATTAAGAGAATGAAAATGGACTGGAACTAAAGCTGATGCATATTATTTCACAGCAGAGACATTTTACAGAATTCTCGGCATTTATTTTATCATGGTAACATCCTTCATTTCATAGGTGCTTCTAAACTCAGAATTCGAATTGGCTATCGTCAACACTGACCAGTCACAAACCGCCCAGTCGCTATTACGATTTCGCAAATGATTATTGAGACACTTTTCTAGTTGAAAGATCCAACGATTGTTATCAAAGCCATCCCGTCTTCAACTGTTGACAAACTTGTGTCAATACCACGATTGAATTTGATGCATGAAAAGGAATTGCATATTATCACTGTTAGTGCTCAGAAATAGATTTCAACGCCTCCTATTTCCCAAGCAAACTTCGAATACATTTAATATATTATTCAAGTTACAATCACCAATACAAATAATGAAGTTGTCCTCTACACAAATTTTATACATTTCAAAAGCTTTGGATTGTAGGCGTCAACTCACCATTTTCTAGACTGGACATTAAACAGTCTGCTTTTGATTCATTTCATACTATCATTGTTATTTTCTGCATCCATACCTATGATTCAATTCTCTCACTGGATCAAACTTCTTAAAAACCATACATATATATACGACTGTAGAGATTGATGATAAATTCGTTGAAAAGAGTCTCTTCGATGAATCCCTTTTTTGATTTTCTAAATGTACACTTAATTCACCTTGGACGAGTCAGCTGAATGCAACAGTATTCTTGTGTGAACTTTCTACAGATCCTCGCCTGATCACATTGTACGAAGACTTGTCGTTCGCCTGTTATGCAGTTTCATTCTTCACCAACGCACCCATCTTTATGAAGGAGGAATCCTCGGATATTTATCGGAAATTTCGGCTGCACACATGCCATCATAACAAACAATGTTTAGATGATGTTCTGTCACAACACCCGAAATTGTTTCGTCTGCCTTAAATTTAATTTAAGATGCATTTATCTGTTCTAATCAAATGAAGGAATAAAAATGTCCGATATGGTTTATTTATGGCCAGTGTGTATTTCGATTTGAAGGTGGTACAAGCTATTCAAATAAAAATCTAAGGAATTCAGAATTACATTGCGAAGTAACGAGATCTGAGATGAATGAAAGAACGCTCACTAATGAGACAATAAGGACGGAAAAATGCGAAGGCTAATGATGTGACCTCTACCGACAATGAAATATAAAAGCTGTGTGCACTCTTTGGTATGTGAACAAAGATAATGTTCTATCTATGTCTCGTCAGTTAATGCGACTGGGTCATCGAGAAGCGTCTCAATCAGTGAGACGTTTTCACCCGTTTACAATGGTATTCAAATTTAACCAGCAAATTTGGCGATAGCTTCAACCAATTCAGTCAATTTCACTTGGTATTACTTCTGGACCAAAGTAATTCTGCTGGTTTTCGAGTGGGTATAACTCCGTATATGCGATTCCCGTTTTATCTCAGCAAACAACTATTGAGTATCACTCTACGAAACATAGGGCAAAACTACATCTCTAGTTCTTTCTCTGTTTCTAATAACAAGTGTTCATTCCATTAAAATATGTCATCATTCATCTAGTCTCCGAAGAGGTTTCTTTTCCTACCCGATATTCGCCTGAAATTGCCTTCTCCTTGATTACATGTTTTGTGTGATAAACGCATACTTGCAGTTTAAAGTTATTTATTATCGTGCATTCGGACAGACCATACACATCAGCGGACTTGTTATTCTGGACTGTGAATTTGGTTTGGCACTTTAAGCTCACCCATTTCACAACGGATTTCCACCACAACTGAGATCATGATAACGGATGCATTCCCTGCTGTCATCGCCAACAGTCTACAGCTATTGCACGGTTTATTTTTCAGTAGATAGCTGAAAGAGTGTGAAAACTCAACGCGGACATTAACATCTGTAATCATCACACATGTGTTTCTAATTGCATAACCCCTCCGAACGACGGACCAAGCCTGAGTACTACCTCATAAACCTGCCCGATGACTTACTTTGATTCAAAGGGAGTTGTCATTGAGTTGCAGAGATAGCCCATGAGGTTGGAACACCAGGCAACAGTGAATATTCCAGGTTTGCAACACAGTTCACTCGACAAAGTGTATTCATGGCATTTATAAGCAGCAATTTATACAATGTTCAGACCAATATCTAGTAGAAGGGACTTTCAAGGTGGAACTAAAAGCCTCGAGAATAGCTGGGGAGAGCCACAATGCAAGCTCAACACTCAATTACCGAAGGAAACAATCACAAAATACACTTTCACTGCAACTGTCAGAGCAAAGCAGGAAACACTACGCGACAGCACTGAAGAATCATGCGTGGAAAAACATTGGAAGTCTCTGAAGGCGATTCTCAACGAAACGTGTTCAACGGTTCTAGGAAGAAAGAAGAGACAAGACAAGGAATGGCTCTCAACGGACACTTGGAAATTAATAGAAGAGAGGAGAATGGTGAAAGAGAAAATGATTCAATGCAAGGACGGACAATAGAAGGAGACGATGAGCTCAACTTACAAAGCACTGGACAAAGAAGTGAAGAAGAGTGCTAGTAAGGACACAAGACAATTCTACGGCAACCTCGCCACTGAAGCTGAGAAGGCAGCAGGCAAAAGGGACCTGAGGACACTATATCAGATAACCAAGTCTCTATCCGGGAAGAGATCAACACAAGCGAAACCTATAAAAGACAGCCAAGGGAACCCAATCACCAAGGAAGAAAAACAGATTAAACAATGGACGTATCACTTCAAAGGACTCTTGAACCGACCATTACCTACAACCCATCCAGAAATACCAACAACAGCACGTGCACAACTGCAAGTTGACACCAATCCTCCAACGAGAGCTGAAGTCTTGAGCGCAATCAAGCTGATGAAAGCTGGAAAAACAGCCAGACCAGATGGAATACCCCCTGAAGCACTCACTGAAAGCGGACCCAGAGACTACAGCAGACATGCTGACTCCATTATTGCAGAAGGTCTGCAAGGAGGGAAAGGTGCCTACTGACTGGAGGAAAGGTTACCTCGTGAAACTACCAAAGAAGGGTGACTTACGCCTCACTCTGCAAGAACTGGCGAGGAATCATGCTCCTGTCGACGCCAAGTAAAATCCTGAGTCGAATCATCCTGGAGAGATTAAAGGACGCACCGGAGACAGAACTCCGCCACCAACGGAACAAGCTGGATTCAGGAAAGGCAAATCATGTACTGACCAAATTGCAACTCTACGCGTCATCATCACAGAACAAAGCATGGAATGGTGATCAAACCTCTACCTCAACTTTATAGACTTTGAGAAGGCCTTCGACAGCGTTGACCGTGAAGTAATTTGGAAATTACTTGAGTACTATTACTCGCGTACCCCAAATACTCATCAACCTTATTCAACAGCTGTACAACAACGGAACATGTCAAGTGATCCACAACAGAAAACTCAGCGAGGCGTTTGGTGCAAACATAGGAGTCAGACAAGGGTGCTTATTATCTATCACCAATGATATTCCTAATTGTGGTGGACTGGATTATGCGTCAGACAGTGGGAAACGAGAAGACAGGAATATCCTGGACCGACGTGATTAACCTAGAAGACCTGGATTTCGCACGTGGACGATTAATGTTTGATGTCACACACAATCGAAAACTTACAAGCGAAAACCGACAAACTGGTCGAAGAAGCAGCAAACACAGGACTCCATGTGAACATAGACAAGACGGAGGTTATGAAAATAACCAACCAACAACAGCAACAACATCCAACGTCAATCACCATCAACGGGAGGGATTTGAAAGAGGTTACTTCATTCACTTATCTAGGGAGCATTGTCTCAACTACAGGAGGAGCGGACGAGGATGTCAAATGGAGCGAGAATCGGGGTGGCGAGCGAGAAAAACATTCATCAACCTGAAATCAATCTAGAAATCTTCGTCACTCAACCAACATCAACAACAAAATTCGGTCGGATTTTCAATACAAATGTCAGGTCAGTCAGCTCTCCTATACGGATCAGATCAGAATATTTCCAACAGCCTGTTGCAGATCTTCATCAACCAACAACTGCCTTCGCTCTATACTGAGGATCAGATGGCCGGAAAGAATCACCAACAACAAGGAACTATGCGAACAAACAAAACAAGAACCAATCGCCCAACAAATATGCAAGAGAAAGTGGAGATGGATCGGACACTCACTGAGAAGACCGCTGGGTGACATCGCGCGCGCGTCAGGCCATTGCTCGAGTGGAACCAGGCTGAAAGGGAAGCGACATGTGGGACGTCATTGCTAGGGTGACATGGAGGAGATCGTGTGAAGAGGAGTTGAAAGAATATGGACTAACATGGATGCAGGTGAAAAGTACAGCAGAAGACAGAAGCAAATGGAGACGTGCAGTTGAAGCCCTATGTCCCACTAGGAACCTAAGGGAGCAATAATAAAATTAGTAATAATAATTTATACAATCCTTCAACTGACGTTTCTGAACAAATCGACAGGCTTTTGCAATATTGAGTATTTCAAGTCAAATAATTTCAAGTTTGAAATGGACTAGATTTTCATCGCTCATAATAAGATGTTCACAAATCCGGACACACAGTGAAGCAACATTTTCCCTCCAAACGTCGATATATGCTTTTCTTGGTGGAGATTTATAGAAAATGCAAACTGATAAAAAACTTTTGGTAGATACGATACACAGGGATAATATGAATAGCATCACAATAGCCTATTAACAACTTGACGTGTGTGTTCTGTTTCTACGTCAAAGATGTTGTCTCCACGAAAGCTCACTGAACTCAACTCTGTACTCAAATTTCAATTTGCTCAGTTGTTAACTCACTTAAGAACTTCACTCCCCTATTCACTCTTTCTCACTTCTGAAATTCAATCACATTCAGTATAGATATCATCACTTGGGTAGCCGTTTGATTATTAACTGTTGTACATTTATATCTCCTGTTCCACAAATCTGCCACGTAACGGTTAGAAGACACATTTCTTACCATCTTATGTAACGTGACATTTTTGATAACATCCTCCGTTGTGAGGTTATCAAGAGGAAAGATATTTACGATTCCCTGAAACAGAAGAATAATAAAGTCTGTTCGGAAAGAATACAGGTGTTTTCAATGCGACTAATTCCGTTGGTAACCTCAACATACGTTTACTTCACCGTCTTCTTGAGAGGTATAAATGCGTCCTTCCTGATTCTGTGGTATTGTTTCTACGCTCAACTAGTTCAACTTTTATAAGGATGGTGAGTTGAAGAATATGATCATGTTTAATACATTTTCAGATTGACTACCTACGTCTCACAGCAATTGCGATTTCAGTCGTTGATAGCACATATATAAACCGGAAGCATCTGTCGAAAGCCGGAGAACTTCATCATTCTTCTGGTCGAGGTGAGAAATGATTTATTGTCACGTTATTGATTTTGGCATCTAGTAAATTATAGTATCTTTGGCACTGTAGTCAGTGGTTAGCTGTGTGACATGTGTTCTATACGGTGATTTCCGCTTCAGCAGATGCATGTGTATATCGATGTTAATATGTATTTGTGCTTGTGTGCATGTCTGCGCAAACATTATCATGAATGATGCTGACGATTCAACCACGTGGCTTGCGTTGTCGTTTTGCCTGTGAAGTGACATGTAGGCTTAGCGACTTTTCAACGACAATAAGCAGTCGATATTTTCAAAAGCAACCTGAAATGCTTGTTTCATATTCTGAGAGTAATGGCTGTGTCGCGAGTTGGATTACGTGTCTAATGAGTACATGACTGTACCTTCATAATCGCATTTCACAATGCTACCTTATTCTGATCACGTATTCCATCTCTCTCTTCTTCACAGATGTACACAACAGACATGTTGGTGAACAGATTCTGTCCGGTGGTGAGAGAAGTAATATTGAGAAGCGGGAATCGTGGGAATATGTGACGTGCCTGTTTCTCGGTCCATTTTTTATGTTTCTAATCTTAGTTGACTGAGAAATGTCGTTGGACGTTTTTCAGTTTTCATACATTTCAATAAATGTTTGGTTACACATTTTCATGTTTTCTCTCTTCTCCCCAGATATTCATCAGATAGGTGATTGTTGTTATGCGTCCTGACACTTCAATCGAAATAGTTTTGAGGTGTTTTGTGTGTTGGAAATTGATAAAGTGTCGTGATGAAGTAGTTGGGCGTTGATTAGGTTTGTGTGACAATATTATTTCGCGGGGGGTGAAATCGACCTAAGGCAGTCAAAGAAGGTAGAACGTACAACATTTGGGCCATTTGACTAATGCGTGAACAATGTTTCCATGTAAGACAGCAGCACCATTCAATGTATTTACAAGCGAATTATTTGAAGCGATGAAACTTTCCGATTAGAGTTCTATGGACCAGACAAGGTACATCATAAGAGTCTACGTTTTGAAAGGGTTTACGATATTTTGAATTATCAAGGGTTTCAGAAATGTAAAAGTAATTTTACCTTATGTTTTGCAACCCTTAGATGAAATCGTCTTTAGGATAGCGTACAAAACATTTGTTAGGAGTATTTCCATTAACACAGATAATTGGAATTCTTTGCTTACCACTGCCAGCAATGGCATTAAGAACATTTTCACATGTTTGCGCGAGTTAAATTTCACAATATCTTTGGTGATATTTATTGTGTACATTCATTGGATTTCATATATAATCAGGATGTGGCTCCTGCCTGGAACAGATCTGTCTTCAGACTTGTTCAACCGCCATTTTCCTCGACGGAGCTTTAAAAAATTAGGCGAATAGCGGAATAGTGTGTTTTAAGGCAAAATATGTCGAAGCAGAATTCAACATTATTCGTTTTATTAGTGATTGCATCATGCAGTAAGCGCACAGGTAATAATTTCTCTTTAGCATCTGCCAGCATGCATCTAGGATTCACTATAACGTCCCTTAGGCAGCATATATGCAGCGTTTTCGGGGAAAGGCAAGGAGGGATACTTGTAAACAACTCACCATATATTTCAGAGAACACTAGGGTAGTGTGGTGTTCAGAATTCATTACTGAGGCAAATTCGCGTGCTTTATGTATTCCAGGATATTGAGTGATCACTGAATCAAGTATTTTGTCAAGTAGGGTGGCAACGTTGACAATGCTAACATGATCCAGTGATTCAATGAGGGAACAGTCACCGGAATCCAAGTCGCCAGTTGCTATTGAAAGAAAGCTCGCAAGATAGGATATTGTCGAATCAGTAAATTTATCTGCAAACTTTGACAGATCTGAAAGGCAGACAGCCAGAGCGACGTCAATTTGAAACTTTGTTGGCAATTAACCGTCGCTACATTTCCTTTTTGAACAAGCCAATCCTGCGTGAATAATGTGAAATCGTGTGATGAGATCAAACTGCCATCATAAAGCTTTCGAGGCGATGTTTCTTGTGGCATGATTGTGTAAATTTCCTGATAAGCATAAAAGGGAAAGAGACATTAAAGTCATATGATGTTGTGGGGTGAAGAACGGTGAAATTTACTAATTATCACAAGAACATTAGTACGATGTAAACGGTGCAGCGATCGTCTCAGTACACGTCGGTGTGCACCGTGATGCTGTTTTCTAGCTTCCCTTTAGAAAAAAGAAAGTCCGTTGACACTAAACATCGTAGAAATTCATCAGAGCGAATGATACGAATTTACGACACACTTTGGTGCATAAATACGGATAAAACAGGGTCAATTAGATTCGACGTGAAGATTCATGTATATCTAAGATAAATGTAGTTTACCAGCTCTAAGAAGCTAATTCATTGCTTGTCTACGCTTTGTTACTGATTAACTTGAGTTAGAAGTTATATTGTTGACACATTACGCGCAACTCAAGTGTTTGCTACAATTAAAACAATTAGATGTGCGCTGTCGGCCGTACAGTAGACCAATGTGGTTTCACAAATCGATTTGTGCTGTTGTCAGTCACTGTTACCCGACCTTCGTTGAGAAAAGTGGAGGCGAACGAAGAAGACCATGGGAACCACCTTTCCTTAAAGTTTTTTTCTATCGGTGTCATTTCATAACAACATCAGTATCGCCTTTTTTTGTTGACATTCTGAAAAAATGTCGGTTTATCTTTCTGTAGTTGTTTCATTGCCTGTTGTTCGCTTCTGTTCATAATAAGGGAAATCGACCCGTGATCTATTGATGCAGACAGAATAGTGTGTCTTATAACACAGGCTGTGTCGACTGTTCTGAACAAAAATGAGGGGTCGGTGAGTGGAAATATCGCTTTTGTTTATATTATTCCGAAAGATATTTCAATTGGGACTCGCAGTCAATATGTTGATGACACATGGTTTAATGAAATTATGGAGGCCTTTTCTAACAATTCTCTCAATAGACTCTTGGGCAAGCCATGTCGAACACGCCCTGTCTTGCACATCCTAAATGGAATTGATGGAATGTAATAGACCTGAAGTGCATAAATCAATGATGACATTTTGCACTCTTCAATTACTCGTCGTCAGCTTCCCAGTGAGCAACCAATGTTGGATTTCGACATTTGTCCGAGAGATTTGTCAAATGACATTCGCCATGCAAATATGCAACAATTAAATCGGGGAGAAGTGAGTGAATTGGCGACAAGTCACAGAAGGCTTGTGTAACACCGATTACCCGGAAGAAGAAGAATCATCAAAATAAATTTAGAGGAGAACGATAAGCGAATTTATAGTTGAGTAGATCACATACAATCATGTATCTGAACGTCAATCCGGTCAAGGTGTACACTCGGTGTGGTTGTATCGATCGATGATGACGTCAGTGTTGCATGGTTCTTAGTGGTACCAAACAAGTAGTCAGGAGCTTCTCAGTACTGGTGACCAATCAATCATGATAAATCCATCACATATCGTGATCTGCCTGAGATTGAATTGCTCACTTCGAAATTATCGAATTCGAAACATATACAGATGGAATTCTGCAATTCCCACAACAAGATCGCACATCAAATTTCACTCGTCAAATAAGATATTGGTGAATTCTGGCCAGAAAAGAAGAATAGAGTGGATGTGCAACAAACGCATGAGTGAGACATGAGTGAGGATACCAATGATCAGATTCAGTCAGACAAGCGCTAGAGAAGAAATCACTAAGCCACAGGGAAGGAACCAAATAGAAAGGTTTAGACGGTGAATAGAAAACTGAGTGAATTTCTGATATGCTGAATACGACATTCATCGAAGCACTCTTAGATAAGTGAAACACTTTATTAAGACAAATCGTTCAATTTGCATAAGGCATACAATGAAAAATCAAACCTGTGTCTCACCTCACCACTATGGACCTACACCATTAATCAATAATCGTCATCATAACCAATCACTGTATTAGGTGCTGTTTCGCCAGACATTCTCAAAAACCACCCACTCACTTTCTCATTCACACATTCAAACACATAAACACTGTCCATCAGAATATTTCTACTGGTCACACTCATTGACCGAGGAACACACCTGTTCACATCACAGTCTTCTTGCAAAGTATAAATACGTGGCTATATTCCTGGGTTTCTATCATCGTCATCCACGAGTATCAGTTGCATTCACTGAGAATGGTGAGTCAGTGTGTGACATTTGATGGTGATGTTCGTGTTTCATTCTGTTTAGATTTGCTACCTACTTCTTACAGTTCTAGTGATTTCAACTGTCGACAGTGCACGTATTGAAGCGAATCATTCAACCACAACCAACGTGCGCCACGATTCATCCCTTCAAGGTGAGATATGCTTCACAATTTCTCAGTCATTTATTTGTGCATGTGAAATATTCCGTTTTCTGTATGCATAACAGCTGTTATTTGAATTGGTGAAGTAGGCTGTCTCGACTGACTGTGTGCTTTTGTTAGGCACACACATATATGCAAAATGTTTGATGGTTTTCATCTTGGTGACAAGGTCTGTGATGTCGCCCCACCGGTTTCCTGATACGTGTATACACGCTGCCTGATTTGTTTGCACAATGCTATACTCACATGGAGTATTATTTCGTTTGAAGTCATACGTTGTGGATTGCTGCAATACTTGTATCCCTTTCTCAATGGATTCGACACTGTTATTTCATGTTCGCAACATTCTATAATGATGATCAAATATTTCACTCTCCAAAGAGACGAGAATTTCACTTTCACAAATGTGAATCAGATTTCGACATGTTGCTTAATGTGTTTTCCTCTGTATTACTTTCCAGGTGGTGACAATCATTCCGGTCTCCAGTATCATCCAGTTGTGGATAAACGAAGTCTGTGGTATTGTCTCCTTTCTCCGATTACTTGTTTATTCATCGTTATTACATCACAGTGATGTATCTTGTCGGTTGTCGCCAACAGGCGTATAGCCCAACATTGAATATCCAATAAAAGAGGCTATAATTCAGGTTCAAGTTACTTTCGTTTTCTATCAGAATCCTGTTCTGCAATAGGGATGGATGTGTGAGTGTATCATCGAAACAGAACACGGCTAAGATTACTTATCGTTTATGATCAGATGAAATGAAATACGTAGTGCTAATAATGCAGGGAAATCGAAAGATGAAGGGTAGCAATTAGTGTAGAAGTTGAACGGTTATATCGCTCGACGCGAAATTCGATACATATAAGGAATCATTCAGAAATGAGTGTCTATTCGAATCGATTACATTGAAAGCAGATGAAGATGAGGATAATGTGATTGAAAATAATGTGATAATGAGGAGAATGATAAGATGCAGAAGGCTTCAGGGGATAGGGAATCGGTCATTCTGGTACAATCATATATTGATCGAAATTCATCTCAGCCTTAAATGCTTTTTATACAAGATAATTTTCGGAGCTCACAAGTGTTACGTTTATCTGGTCTCCTCCTAGTAGACTCCGAAGACATCTGACTTTGTGGGGTGCATCTAGTTAAGATCAATTTGCGATGAGGATATCCTTGTGTTGAACAGCTAGACGATATCTGACCAGGATTCGGACTACTCAAATTAATTTTCAAGTATTCGATGTTAGAGTAATTCGATTTGTTCCAGTTGGGATCACGATTGAACCCAGTAAGACTAGGACAGAAATACGCAGCGAGTACTGGAGAGCAGTTTCGTCCTTGTTCGACAGCCGTCGTCATTGCTCACCCACAAGGTTTCAGATCAACCTCCTTCCTGGTATAAATGAAGCACAAGAATGAATCAATAGTGTTCTCCAATTAATAATAAATAAATAGGTACTTTATCGCTCATCACAATCCGCCTACGTGTATATCACAATCTCTTTCTCGCTTCCATTCCCCTATCCACGGTTATCATTTAAAAATATAATGTGAAATATGCCATGTGTGACTTTGAAGTGAAAACACAAAGAAGTCAGATATCACAAAATAATAGAAATAGTAAATTGATAAACATAGACAACGTTTGACTAACTCATAACGACTTAACTTTCCTGATTCCATCAACAAAACGTGGTAGAAGCAAGTGAAATCAAAACGAGTATACCGATGTGTCGGATGAATACCAGGATTAGGTGTGGATGGTTTATCACAGTCAAAGTAATTATTTTAGGTTGATGAAGAATGAGAGACGAATTAAACTGAATCACCCTAGGTTACGCTTTCACAGGTATTTCACGTTCAAATATCTGATGATAGCGATAATAGAATATTCCTGGTTGATTAGCATAGAGAATCGTTGAGATTATAGTCATTTCTGGCTGTAAATCTACATCTGTCATCATCGCCTCACATCATCCTTTAATATCACACTTGCATCGAACAACAACTCGTCATTTCTCCCTCCCGTTTCACTTGAGCGACTGTCTGGCATGTGATGTCACCCAGTGGAATATCGGCGTGTGATATGACGCTAAGTCCCGACAGAAAGGCTCTCCTTATCATTTACAGATACACGTCTGCCTACTTTCTCACTATTTACATATTTTGTGTTATCGTGAAGTTGTCAGCACAGGGAAATTGTATCTAATCGTTTTCCACGTCGTTGACAGTTACAGCTTCTCGCCTCCTCACACCGCCGCGGAGACCGACTGGTTCACGCAATTCTCAAAACAGAAGTAGGATTAATTCACTTGACTGTGGTGCCTAAGTTCACGTCGTATTTTAGTCTCCCATCCCACTATGTTCAGACACACTATCCAGTCAAGTGAAAACATGAAGATCCTAGGTGATAATAAGCAACCTACCATCATTTCTGTCTTCACTTGAAATGCTTTACTGAGTTTCCCGTTGGCATGTGTCATCCATCACCTTATTCATAATTATTCAAAACACTGCGTTCAATAATTCTGAAATGATTTCTGAATTCTCTGCACAACGGTGTCTTCCCACCTTCTGAAGACTGCAGGTACACTGTCAATACTAAGGCATTGGGAATGTTCAAGTGATCCGAGTCTTTCGTGTCCATTTGATTCAACTTGAATTTCAGATTATCTCTTCTATTCTATTTTCCAGAAACATCTATGTCGAGTAATCTTGAAAAGGTTGATGGAGGCAATTGTTAATGATTTGACACATATTTTGAGAGACACTCGAATGATGCAATCTTGGGAATTCACCATTGAAATACATTGGCGTGATGCATTTGTTCCACAGTTATAAATTAACATTAAGTGAAGTGATTTTGTAGTCAAGTGGTAAATTTGACAATTTGAATGAATTAAGTGAAAGAGGATAGTCAGAATAGCGCTCATGAAGCCACGCCGCCTAGAGATTGATTATGGCGCTATCTCGATGAGTCTAAGAGTATAAAAGAGATTGCAGATGCATAATCTTGTGTGTGATAGTAGAGTAGCTGGTGGTTAGGATGATCGGAATAGAAGTACGATGTGTGGAACTGCGTTGTGATGCTCTTTGCCAGTCATCGTGATGTTTCCCCTTTAGTTTTCTTAGAAAAACTTCAGACTCACTCAGTCTGAGACATTTTGAAATTTTCGCCGGAGAAATAATACGATTTGACATCACGATTTTATACACAAGAGTGAATAAAACACGAGAAATTAGATGCAATAATTAGATGTGGGAAGTTTAGGCAGCCTGACGTTCAATCAGGTCGTCAAGATGTCAGTCAAGTCGGATGTATGTAAGATAACTTGAGGAGTTTAGACATAGTCAGAGTTGTTTTCATGATGACACCCACAGCAACGGAATCAGTGAGTTGGAGGGAATTATTCTCCTCCAGTGTCACGATATCTGTATTCAAATCAGAATGGTAGAAATGTTAAGATTCGCAATTATCCAAAGCAAGGCTAGTACAAACAGGGGTGAAGAGGGAAGTAAACGGACACGTAGACGCCTGTTCAACCAGTGATAGAGAAGAGATTGTGATATACACGTAGGCGGATTGTGATGAGCGATAAAGTACCTTTTTATTTATTATTAATTGGAGAACACTATTGATTCATTCTTGTGCTTCATTTATACCAGGAAGGAGGTTGATCTGAAACCTTGTGGGTGAGCAATGACGACGGCTGTCGAACAAGGACGAAACTGCTCTCCAGTACTCTCTGTGATATTTCTGTCCTAGTCTTACTGGGTTCAATCGGTGATCCCAACTGGAACAAATCGAATTACTCTAACATCGAATACTTGAAAATAAATTTGAGTAGTCCGAATCCTTGGTCAGATATCGTCTAGCTGTTCAACACAAGGATATCCTCATCGCAAATTGATCTTAACTAGATGCACCCCACAAAGTCAGATGCCTTTGGAGTCTACTAGGAGGAGACCAGATAAACGTAACACTTGTGAGCACCGAAAATTATCTTGTATAAAAAGCATTTAAGGCTGAGATGAATTTCGATCAATATATGATTGTACCAGAATGACCGATTCCCTATCCCCTGAAGCCTTCTGCATCTTATCATTCTCCTAATTATCACATTATTTTCAATCACATTATCCTCATCTTCATCTGCTTTCAATGTAATCGATTTGAATAGACACTCATTTCTGAATGATTCCTTATATGTATCGAATTTCGCGTCGAGCGATATAACCGTTCAACTTCTACACTAATTGCTACCCTTCATCTTTCGATTTCCCTGCATTATTAGCACTACGTATTTCATTTCATCTGATCATAAACGATAAGTAATCTTAGCCGTGTTCTGTTTCGATGATACACTCACACATCCATCCCTATTGCAGAACAGGATTCTGATAGAAAACGAAAGTAACTTGAACCTGAATTATAGCCTCTTTTATTGGATATTCAATGTTGGGCTATACGCCTGTTGGCGACAACCGACAAGATACATCACTGTGATGTAATAACGATGAATAAACAAGTAACCGGAGAAAGGAGACAATACCACAGACTTCGTTTATCCACAACTGGATGATACTGGAGACCGGAATGATTGTCACCACCTGGAAAGTAATACAGAGGAAAACACATTAAGCAACATGTCGAAATCTGATTCACATTTGTGAAAGTGAAATTCTCGTCTCTTTGGAGAGTGAAATATTTGATCATCATTATAGAATGTTGCGAACATGAAATAACAGTGTCGAATCCATTGAGAAAGGGATACAAGTATTGCAGCAATCCACAACGTATGACTTCAAACGAAATAATACTCCATGTGAGTATAGCATTGTGCAAACAAATCAGGCAGCGTGTATACACGTATCAGGAAACCGGTGGGCGACATCACAGACCTTGTCACCAAGATGAAAACCATCAAACATTTTGCATATATGTGTGTGCCTAACAAAAGCACACAGTCAGTCGAGACAGCCTACTTCACCAATTCAAATAACAGCTGTTATGCATACAGAAAACGGAATATTTCACATGCACAAATAAATGACTGAGAAATTGTGAAGCATATCTCACCTTGAAGGAATGAATCGTGGCGCACTTTGGTTGTGGTTGAATGATTCGCTTCAATACGTGCACTGTCGACAGTTGAAATCACTAGAACTGTAAGAAGTAGGTAGCAAATCTAAACAGAATGAAACACGAACATCACCATCAAATGTCACACACTGACTCACCATTCTCAGTGAATGCAACTGATACTCGTGGATGACGATGATAGAAACCCAGGAATATAGCCACGTATTTATACTTTGCAAGAAGACTGTGATGTGAACAGGTGTGTTCCTCGGTCAATGAGTGTGACCAGTAGAAATATTCTGATGGACAGTGTTTATGTGTTTGAATGTGTGAATGAGAAAGTGAGTGGGTGGTTTTTGAGAATGTCTGGCGAAACAGCACCTAATACAGTGATTGGTTATGATGACGATTATTGATTAATGGTGTAGGTCCATAGTGGTGAGGTGAGACACAGGTTTGATTTTTCATTGTATGCCTTATGCAAATTGAACGATTTGTCTTAATAAAGTGTTTCACTTATCTAAGAGTGCTTCGATGAATGTCGTATTCAGCATTTCAGAAATTCACTCAGTTTTCTATTCACCGTCTAAACCTTTCTATTTGGTTCCTTCCCTGTGGCTTAGTGATTTCTTCTCTAGCGCTTGTCTGACTGAATCTGATCATTGGTATCCTCACTCATGTCTCACTCATGCGTTGTTGCACATCCACTCTATTCTTCTTTTCTGGCCAGAATTCACCAATATCTTATTTGACGAGTGAAATTTGATGTGCGATCTTGTTGTGGGAATTGCAGAATTCCATCTGTATATGTTTCGAATTCGATAATTTCGAAGTGAGCAATTCAATCTCAGGCAGATCACGATATGTGATGGATTTATCATGATTGATTGGTCACCAGTACTGAGAAGCTCCTGACTACTTGTTTGGTACCACTAAGAACCATGCAACACTGACGTCATCATCGATCGATACAACCACACCGAGTGTACACCTTGACCGGATTGACGTTCAGATACATGATTGTATGTGATCTACTCAACTATAAATTCGCTTATCGTTCTCCTCTAAATTTATTTTGATGATTCTTCTTCTTCCGGGTAATCGGTGTTACACAAGCCTTCTGTGACTTGTCGCCAATTCACTCACTTCTCCCCGATTTAATTGTTGCATATTTGCATGGCGAATGTCATTTGACAAATCTCTCGGACAAATGTCGAAATCCAACATTGGTTGCTCACTGGGAAGCTGACGACGAGTAATTGAAGAGTGCAAAATGTCATCATTGATTTATGCACTTCAGGTCTATTACATTCCATCAATTCCATTTAGGATGTGCAAGACAGGGCGTGTTCGACATGGCTTGCCCAAGAGTCTATTGAGAGAATTGTTAGAAAAGGCCTCCATAATTTCATTAAACCATGTGTCATCAACATATTGACTGCGAGTCCCAATTGAAATATCTTTCGGAATAATATAAACAAAAGCGATATTTCCACTCACCGACCCCTCATTTTTGTTCAGAACAGTCGACACAGCCTGTGTTATAAGACACACTATTCTGTCTGCATCAATAGATCACGGGTCGATTTCCCTTATTATGAACAGAAGCGAACAACAGGCAATGAAACAACTACAGAAAGATAAACCGACATTTTTTCAGAATGTCAACAAAAAAAGGCGATACTGATGTTGTTATGAAATGACACCGATAGAAAAAAACTTTAAGGAAAGGTGGTTCCCATGGTCTTCTTCGTTCGCCTCCACTTTTCTCAACGAAGGTCGGGTAACAGTGACTGACAACAGCACAAATCGATTTGTGAAACCACATTGGTCTACTGTACGGCCGACAGCGCACATCTAATTGTTTTAATTGTAGCAAACACTTGAGTTGCGCGTAATGTGTCAACAATATAACTTCTAACTCAAGTTAATCAGTAACAAAGCGTAGACAAGCAATGAATTAGCTTCTTAGAGCTGGTAAACTACATTTATCTTAGATATACATGAATCTTCACGTCGAATCTAATTGACCCTGTTTTATCCGTATTTATGCACCAAAGTGTGTCGTAAATTCGTATCATTCGCTCTGATGAATTTCTACGATGTTTAGTGTCAACGGACTTTCTTTTTTCTAAAGGGAAGCTAGAAAACAGCATCACGGTGCACACCGACGTGTACTGAGACGATCGCTGCACCGTTTACATCGTACTAATGTTCTTGTGATAATTAGTAAATTTCACCGTTCTTCACCCCACAACATCATATGACT
>CALYDD020000029.1:0-12273 GCA_944472135.2 Trichobilharzia regenti | reverse complement strand
GACAAGATAGCTTCTCTTCCAGTCGCTAGGCACCTTTCCGTGCTCCCTAATCTTTTGCAATAATAGCGTGAGAATATCTGTCGCAGTCTCTGGGTCCGTTTTCAGTGCTTCGGGTTGGGGGAATTCCGTCTGGCCCTGATGCCTTCCCGATTGAACTCCAGTAGCTTGATTGCATTCAAGACTTCTGCTTTCGTTGGGATTGGTTTCCACTGGGAGGTTGTTGTGTGCGTGCTGTTGGTGGTATTTTTGGGCAAGTTGTAGGTGGATGATCGATTCAACAGTCTTTTGAAGTGATCAGCCCATTGTTTTATTTGTCTCTCATGCTTGATAATTAGGTTCCCTTGACCGTCTTTCATAGGTTTCATCTGTGTTGATCTCTTCCCGGATAGAGAGTGACCTGGTTATCTGATATTATGTTCTTAGGTCTCTTTTACGTCTGACCTGCCCGTTCTGCTTCAGTTGCCATTGTGTCGTAGAATTGTCTTTTGTCTTTCCTAGTACTCTTCTTCACTTCTTTATTCAGTGCAGTGTATATCGAACTTAGCTTCCCCTTATTTTGCCATCTTTGTATTGAGTCATCTTCTCCTTAACCATCCTCCTCTCTTCTGTTAGCATCCAGGTATCTGTTGAAAGTCATCCATTGTCTTGTCTCATTTTCTTTCCTAAAATGGCTGTATACTTTTCCTTGGACATCACCTTCAGAGAGTTCTAGTGTTCTCCTACGCAGGTTTCCTCATTGATGCCACGTAGTATCTCCGATTTTGCTCTGATCTCGACCCTTGATGAGTTCTCTTCTTGTATTATTTGTTCCCAGTCCGGCTTGTATTCATATCGCTGATTAGGATTCTGATATCACCATTCGGAATATGGTCCACTACTGTTTGTAGTTATCTGTAAAAATCCTCCTTCTTCGCTTGTTCCGCGTTGTTTGTCGGTGTGTAGCATTGGATGGTTGTCATCCTCCTTTCTTTTGGGTTGAATCTTGCTGTCACAATCCTGGATGAAATTGATTCCCACTGTATTAGAGCTTTAGGTGCTGTTGGTGATATCATGGTAGCCATTCACTGCCTCAGTATGCTTGTGATTGTCGTCTGGGTGGCCGGAATAGATTACTGACTCACCAGTTGACAATTTTTACTGTCCACATCCATTCCATCTGCCCTCGCAGATTCCCAGCACTTCTATACCATATCTTCTCATTTCTTTGGCTACCTGATCAGCCTTCCCAGCTTCGTACATTCTACGTTCTCATTCTTGTTCTTGCTTTCATCGAAAGAAAGAAGGCATATCGGCTGACTGGCTTCCGAATGCTTTCAGCAGCTGGTTGTGTCATTTAGCCTCTCCGATTCCAGCGAGAATAAGTTCATTTTTTAAATATTATGTATTTGTAATATATCTCTTCTGCGTTGAAGACTATGTAACAGTTTGATTCGTCTCGTGGTGTTGGATCGCTAGCTCCATGCCCAACCCTCCCTCTTTACCGTGGCTTAGGACCGGCTGGAAAACTAGTGATGTAGTAAACTAGGCTAGATTTTAAACAAACTAAGTGTGTGCTATTTCATCCACTTCCAGATCTGCACAAGATATTGAAGACCTGATAAACGATAAGTGAGCATAAGTACAAAATAATTAACTTGTTTTTACTAATACATGCTGACTGCTCTCCGAGTACCTCTCAACGACGGACAGTATTCAGTGACGAATGTCCCCCTTGTTCTACTTTTTTTTAATCCTTTGGGTTCCCAGCGGAACCTGGGGCTTCAGACCTGAGCTTCGAGGTTTCAGTAGCAGCGGTGTTATTTTCTTCCTGTGGCTCTTCCAGGTTAAAGAGTTTGTTGACCGGAGATAGAAACCAAGACCGCGTGCATGGTTGGTGACTATTCTGCTACTGGACAGCGGACGCACTCTATAAAAATATATAAATCTATCCGATGTAGTGAGAAAAATTCAAACTACAATCATTGAACTGGGTCCTAAGTGTATCATTTGATTTTCATCGATTTAGATTACCAAGTGGAAAGTCTCCTAATAATTACTCAAGTTAAAAGTGTTGCTTTTCACAGGGGTAATTTCCGGATACTTCGGCTAAAACTTCTGAATAGTACGTATAAATTCTTCCAAACTCAAGACACTACTAAATACCCCAATATTGTTTTGATAGAGTAACTGAGCAAAGAATCAAACTAATTCAATATCTTATATTGTAAGCTTACCTTCATAAAACTGTTAAAAAGAAATCGTATCCGAAATTCCAGCCGCTGTATTATACTGAGAATCAAAATCAATAACTAGATTACGCTTCAAGCACAATTTATTACTCACAATCATATCAATTTATTCACATCGCCTCATCATCATTCGCCTGAGATGTCTTTTCTCTCCACCCCCTTCCTATTCACTGCAATTTTCCATACATCCACTATGGATATTGTGAAAATTCAATTCCACTTGTTCGGTGTTGATTCGATGAACCAAGATTCAGTGATTAACCTATTCTTCCACCAAACCATTTTTCTGCTTCTTAACGCTTTCATCCTGTCCCACTTTATTGATCAATTGATTGACTGACTGATTACATGCAAATAAATTCATTCCAACAAAGGCTAGGCTTTTTTACTACAGTATTTAACTTACCACGGTCAATAATTCTTCTAGCTCTACCCAAATTCCTATCTTCCAATGACCCGATTGACCCCAATCTACTAGTTTGTCAATTGTAATTGACCTCACAGTCATTGTGTGGTATTTGGTAAGTTATTTCACTTTGCTTAACTGGATTCATCGCGTCCGTAAGCCGACAATGTTTGTCTTTGAATGAGTTGATCGGCTCGAATGACACCCTAGTTCCCAGCCTCGATAAAACCCCTATCCATAACTTCTAATCATCCTTCCTTCTTTATATGTCAGTATTATCGAGGTTTTCAATTCCTCATTATTCGTTATTCGTGTGAATGCGCTGATATGATTAATTGTGGGCAATAAACTGTTCTCGAAACGTTGTCATCCAGATATTAATTCTCTTGACTAGCAGTACTCAATTCACAATTTGAAGCTGTAACAATCGATATTTTTTGTTGTTAATTTTCATTGAAATAAGACATTGAATTCAGGTAGCAACCATTACGAGAAAACATTATTTTGTAGCCTTTTTTTCTCATTCCTAAAATTCCATTATAGCTATAGCATGGTTACCAATAGTTAGATGTGAAATTAACTATTTACTTAGCTCATTTACATAATATAAAAGTGCATATTTAATAACCAATCATATTTTAACAGGTCAAGTTTTCCAGGTTAACCAAATGTTGGTATTTGTTAAATTATATTATCATGTTCTAGCTCCAATGTGAATTAAATTCCATCTACCACTGATGAATTTATGTGTGTGATGCTTTTAGGGATATTTTCAAATTTTTAAACGGTGTATGTGTCATTCACGTATCACAACCTCGGTGCAGAATAATACAACAATCTCAAATACACGTCAATATGTCAACAACTTTTGAGAATGTTAGTGATCCTATTGACACTCCATTTGTTTGTATGTACAGTTGGCTAATCGGAATAACTTGACCTGTTAAAATATGATTGGTTATTGAATATGCACTTTTATATCATGTAAATCGTGAATAGTTGCACATCTAACTATTGTAACCATGCTAGTTGTAAAGCAATTTTAGGAGAGAGAGAAAAAAAGCTACAAAATGATATTTTCTCGTAATGGTTGCCACCTGAATTCAATGCCTTATTTTAATCAAAATTAACAACAAAGCATTGAAAATGGACCCAAAGACAACAGCGAACTTGATGACACCGTCGTTGGAGAAGGTGTGCAAAGAAGACAGGGCACACGCGAATTGAAAAAATGCGATACTTATTCAAACTACCAAAGAAAGGAGACTTAAGTCAATGCAAAACCTGGCGCCGAATTATGCTCCTGTCCATCCCAAGCAAAATACTAGGCCGCATCATCCTGGAGAGAATCAAACAAGCCAACCTGGATGAAAAACTTCGACCGGAACAATCTGGATTCAGAAGAAACAAGTCATGTATTGATCAAATCTCCACACTACGGATCATCATTGTACAGAGCTTGGAATGACAGTCACCTCTCTCTGAACTCCATCGACTTTGAAAAGGCTTTCGATAGCGCAGCGTCGATCGAGAGGTGATTCGGCAACTACTTCGCTACTACGGGGTGCCATCGACAATTATACATCTCAACCATCAGTTGTACGACAATGCTGCATGCCAAGTAATCTAAAACAGGAAACTTACGGAAGCCTTCGAAGTGAAGATGGGAGTAAGACAAGCTGGCAGCCTACTATCGCCAATGATCTTTCTGATTGCAGTATATTGGATAATGCGACAGACAACGGGCGATGATGAAACAGGCATAAAATGGACTCACACAAAAAACTTGGAGTATCTGGAGTTCACCGATGATGTATGTCTGATTTCCCAAGAACTGGAAGATATGCAAGTGAAAAGCAACAAGTTGGCAGAAAAAGCATCAAAGATAAGACTTCAGGTGAATATAGATAAAACAGAGGTGATGAAGATTCCTGGCCAACAGCAACAACAGACAACAATCAGCCAGCATAAATGGGAGGAACCTGAAAGAAAAAACCTCCTTCACCTACCTGGGAAGCATCGTTTCAACTACAGGCGGAAGTGACGAAGATATCAAAGTCAGAATCGGAAAAGCAAGACAAGCTTTCATTACTCTCAAGTCTATGTGGAGGTCAACAACACTCACCATCAAAAATAAGATCCGGATTTTCAACTCCAATGTGAAGTCAGTGCTACTCTTTATACGGATAACAGACTTGGCGCGTCATAAAGAGCATCTCAAACAAACTACAGACCTTCATCAACAGTTGTCTTCGCTCAATACTCAGTATCAGATTGAATTGAGTACTGCTAGTCAAGAGAATTAATATCTGGATGACAACGTTTCGAGAACAGTTTATTGCCCACAATCAATCATATCAGCGCATTCACACGAATAACGAATAATGAGGAATTGAAAACCTCGATAATACTGACATATAAAGAAGGAAGGATGATTAGAAGTTATGGATAGGGGTTTTATCGAGGCTGGGAACTAGGGTGTCATTCGAGCCGATCAACTCATTCAAAGACAAACATTGTCGGCTTACGGACGCGATGAATCCAGTTAAGCAAAGTGATATAACTTACCAAATACCACACAATGACTGTGAGGTCAATTACAATTGACAAACTAGTAGATTGGGGTCAATCGGGTCATTGGAAGATAGGAATTTGGGTAGAGCTAGAAGAATTATTGACCGTGGTAAGTTAAATACTGTAGTAAAAAAGCCTAGCCTTTGTTGGAATGAATTTATTTGCATGTAATCAGTCAGTCAATCAATTGATCAATAAAGTGGGACAGGATGAAAGCGTTAAGAAGCAGAAAAATGGTTTGGTGGAAGAATAGGTTAATCACTGAATCTTGGTTCATCGAATCAACACCGAACAAGTGGAATTGAATTTTCACAATATCCATAGTGGATGTATGGAAAATTGCAGTGAATAGGAAGGGGGTGGAGAGAAAAGACATCTCAGGCGAATGATGATGAGGCGATGTGAATAAATTGATATGATTGTGAGTAATAAATTGTGCTTGAAGCGTAATCTAGTTATCAGTTCTGTGTCATTTTGTTTTATGTATGATACGCGGATATAAAGTCCATTTATATTCTACCACAATGCCTATTTTCCTTATTTTTTTTTTTTGATTTACAGCTTGATTCCACACTGTATTTTTGGTACAAGTATGGAATTTTCAGCATGGATATCGCCAGCCCAAATTTTGCAGGCCGACCATAGATATCAGGTGTGCGTCGGCGTGGGCTCGAACCCCGGACCATGTGCATGGTCGGCGAGAGTCCTAACCACTGTGCCACCGACGCACATAGATCATATTGTGATTTTTGTCGTCTGTCGTATCCTTGATAAATATCTTAGATTCATGAATAATTCCCATTCGAACATTAGTAGACAGAAGACAAGTAGTTCAGCGAAGAGTCTCTTTTCGGCGAATTCATTTTCATAGCTGTACAATCGCAAATATCTTAGAATAAGTGGATTCACACGCTTATCTGCGGAGTTACTTCTGTTAAGAAAGCATGAATCCATTTGCACTGCTTAGTCGAAGTGTATTGGTTGTGTTTATAAATGGTAATGAAGCACTTATGTGGTGTTATTGGAAACTTGTGAATCTGAGCAACATACCCATGCTTTCCACTTTCAATTGGTAAATCGTGCAGTCATTTAGTGTTTTTACTCATGATTCTTTCGGTAAATAGATTATCTCAGTTTGCACTATCCTCCGATGTGAAAGTTAAATCATCATATTGTTTTACAAAATTCTGCATTATCATTTCTTCAAGTATTGGTTTTTGTAGGGATTTTGTTTGATTAAATCCTCTATGCAATTATCATTTCTATCTGATGAAATGCATTCTGTGATGTAAACTTGCCTCTGTTGCGTCGTTATGGACAACATGCAAATAAGTTTTTGCAATATAGCGTTATCTTACTCACTAGTAGTGTATTGTGGTTTTTTTAAATTACCGTAATCTTCGGTGTTATATGTGTCTCACCGTATCTGATATCTCTACTCCTTTTTTTGCTGAAGTTGGTTTTGTACTGCATCAAGTTACACTTTGTAAAAATGTTTAGTTTGTTTGAATATGGATATCAAGTTGATAGATATTAATGGTTTTATTGGTTCTTAATGAATGACTGATTGACAAACTAACATAACACGTTACTACACACATATAGGAACACAAACAGATTCATAGGCCGACAGATAAATATGTTTCATATTGAAAGGATAAATGGGTGAAGATTAGTGCACCTTTAAGCAAGAACTTCATACACATCTCCTATGATAGTGATTTTGAACCATTTCAGAAAAGATCTTCAACTACTGACTCTCCACATCTTCTGAATCCTAACCGAACAAGTCACACTTCCCTACACGACTTGGTGTATTGATGTCATGTTATCATTTGCCGCCTTGTTACTTTTTTGAAGTTAAGTATTATTTCACCTGAGAATACTGACTAAGAAAGGGTGATAGTTCATCATGGGTTGCATATGTTCTATACACTTCAGTAGATAAGGATTCATGACATAACTGAGTAACATGATGCCTTGGCTGAAAGTTGTTCACTCTTTTATTATCATAGAAATCCTCTACTTAATCACGATTATTCATTTCATTGAGTTATGTTAATAGTTCTATTTCAATGATGCATGTATATACTAGACTGAGTTTCAGTCACTTTAAGTACTTGTTTCCAATAAGTAAGCTTTCAGTGTATTGCTTTCACATATATATATTATTCATGCACAGACTAATTCGCTTTTAGATAAGAATGTATGGATGTGATGTTACTGTCATATATCACAAAGAAAACCCTCAATTTATTCATCTACCCAGTCTTTATGGAGTAATTTTGTGATTTCATTAAATTAATTCTAATGAATAATTTTTTGTACACGTATATTAAGTTAACGTGGGTCGGTGTTTCAGGAGTAGAATGCTTGCTAACCACTTACGTATCCGAGGTACTTCTTAATCTTACCTGGTTGATCGTAAACCGGGAAAAAGGTAAGGCTGGCAATGCTATATCTTAAAAACAAAATCACTGCTAACGAAACTTCAGAGCTTGAACCCCTATATTCAACTGGGAACGTAAAGGAGTAAATAAATAATAACAGTGATCAATCAAGTATCTGTTACAATCCCACAAGAAGTTGGTTGTGATTATGAATAACTCACTGGTAGTGTCTGTGACGCGGCCTCGCATTTTAGAGGGGACATGAGTCCCTTCAGGCTCTTACAGCGACACCTTGTTGACAAGTCCCAACAAGCATGAAACGTAGATCCAAGGCTTCCTGCCGACTGACTCAAATCATCGAAGTCGTGTCAAGTATATTATATCATTCCACTTTACTAAACTCGTTTTTGCTGACTGGCAAGCATTGAAATAAGATTAATACTTTTATCCTCTTCTTATGCAGTTTGTTGTTTACAACACCTAGAATGATACCTTCTTGAAAAGTGTATACTGTGAACATGTTGTGCAGAACATAATGTTTTTTAAACTGTCTACTACCGCAAACAATCGGAATATTGTCATAGCTTCATATGATAATACTTATTCAATACGAAATAATTGGATGTCGCATAAAGCCGGTTCCCTTGTTTAGTTTGAACGAAGAGATAATGAACATATTTGCAGAATAAAAAGAGCAAATGTATTGTGTTGTGTTTTTTTCACAGCTTTTCATCATTATTTATCCTCCAATTTACTTAATTGTTTACAGGATTTCATCATGAGCTGACATTAGTTAGAGAACCATTGGAAGACCTGGGAGTATTGGACAGCTGTTTCGTCCCAGGACCTTCTGATCCCCGAGCTCGCCTTGTAACCAGAAGATCCTGGGTTCGAGTCCGGTGGGTGAGTATTGATGAAGAGTCCCAAACTAGGACGAAACAACTGTCCAGTACTCCCACATCTTCTAATAGTTCTCTAACTAATGTCAGCTCATGATGAAATCCTGTAAACAATCAATCCCTACAAACTAACACTTGAATACCTAATTGTTTGTTGACGTAATAGTCTTTTCACTCTCGCTCACTCTCTCTCTCTTGAATGTTTCATCACATTATGTATAAACAAACTCTGGTTGTTAGATTATTAACTATCCTGTATGACACACACACCCATGCCTTTTGATTTGAAATAACTTGTCATTTCTCAGGCAGTCAGCAGCTGAGGAAAAGCCGTGAAATAAAAAGAACATAATATGAAATATTTTTTAATTTTGCACATATGTTCGTTCTGTCTTTGTTTATTCATTATTGATTTCCTCATATCTGTGTTTAGCTGATTGCAAAAATACTCACTTTTATAATTACTTCTCTATAAACCAGTTATGCATCTGTACGTATTAATGTAGGTAGTTACCTGGGTTCTAGTGGTTATTCTTGACCGCTGAGGTACAGCAAGTCGGGTGTGAGGACTAATACTCCCCGATGACATTCGCTAGTGGTCGCGCCATATCATGAATTGGCAGAAGTTGGAATTCATGGACCATTGTGTTGGGTCCCAGTGGCTTAATGGTCTACGAAATCGCCTTGTAACCGGAAGGTCCTAGGTTCGAACCTTGGTGGTGGGTGCGTACTGCTGAAGAGTCCCAAATTAGGACGAAATAGCTGGCTGTCCAGTACTCCCTGCAGGTTTTCCAATGGTCCTCTAACCGATGTCATTTCATGATGAAATCCTGAAGTTATACATCTTGCTAGGATGGAGTGAAGTCATGATTTATCCATGCATTGATTTCATACAACCAATCAGATCAGTTCTCTTTAATTATGGCTTAAATTGTAAATAATATAATATACAGTGCATTTCCTCTTCTATAATAGACCATGTCGTCGTTTTTTCCAGACTAACTTTTATGTGTATCTCAGAGTGGGAGATAAATTCATGTCATCAGTTGGTTATAGTATCGTCTTCTGGAGGCACATTCTGGTCAGGTTAGATAAAACTTCACACAAAACCCATTATCATTCCGTCATAATAGATTTATAATAAAAAATCATTTTCTGTAATTTAACTAAACTACTAATTAATACGACAATAATAATTTCTTTTCACATATTTTTGCTGTTCACGTCACAACATTTAGATAATTTTGAGAGAATTCTTTGAAGCATATTGCATTGTCAACGTGCTGCTAAAGAGCCCGGAAAATAAGTAAAGGTTGATCGTCGTCCCATGTTGATTTGATTTCATTTATTTGTTTATCCTGTTCATTCATTTTTTTTCTTATATTTTTAGTGAGATTCTGTTGTTAGCTGTTTTTACATTGTTGAGTTCGCCTGGCACTCTGTGCCATTCTTCTAACTTGTGTACAGTTTTAACACCCTTTCTGCGTGTGTGTGTGTGTGTGTGTGTTAATCACATTGTTGTTAGTGATGTTCTATTTACCGTTTTTGTTGAGAAGTTCTTTTATTGCAGTGATATTGAAGCATGCCTCTAAATTCACCAGTTTCAATGAATAAGGTTTACTAGTCTCTGGCAGTTAACGTTGTTTGATAGTCATACATGTATAGGCAGTAGGGTTCAATGTTAAGTACATAAAGTCACATCAGAAATGCTTCGTTTTTACCTGTATCCTAGTGGCGCTCATTCAAAATAGTATATTTTCAGGGGTATGCTTTAACATCACTCGTAGTAGTACCTTGCAGGTACTTACGCCAATCAATAAAAACGCAATTGTTTCAACTATTTTTCAACAGTCATTATCACGTGACTGTTTAATAACAGTTTGTTTTTTACCCTAACTGTCTATAAGGAAGGCGATGAGTAGTAATACTGAAATGCTGCTGCCAACGAATTTGAGCATAGTGTGAATTATAATGTTTATAAATAGCATTATATTATACATTTAAATGCATCGGTGGCATAGCGGTTAGGACGCTCGCCGACCATGCACATGGTCCGGGGTTCGATCCCCGGCCAACTCACTCCTTCACCTCGTTAAGCCAAAAGTAATGCTGGCAAAGAGGAAAGGTTGGGCATGAGGCTAGCAACCCCATCCTGTAAAATAAACACTGCTACTGAAACTTCAATCCACTAGTTTGAAGCCCTATGTTCCACTGGGAACTTGAAGGAAAAAAATACATTTGAATGCAAACTGCGTCATAGTATGTTTGAATATTTTGAATGATTTATGACTAGTGGAGTCCATCAGGTCAAATGTAAATACAAATCGTCACCGATGACATCGGCTGACGGTGACTCTGAATCGCGCATTGACGGAATTCATTGGACATTGGATTCTATCCCAGTGGCCGAGTGGTTAATAAACTCCCCTCGTAACCTAAATCTCAGGTTCGGTCTCCAGTATGGTGGTAGGTACCTATCGCTGAAGAGTCTCAGATCTTGACGAAACAGCTGTCGAATTCTCCTTGTTTTCAGTGATTCTCTAACTGATATCAGCTTGTGATCAACACTGGAACCAATTAAATCCCTCTTAAAAATAACACTTAAAAATTACTTGTTCATTTATTCTGCAGTAAATAATTCTTTGTGTATTATTTTGTGGTCTGATTTCAGGTGTTTGTTGTCATAATGTTATTGTCATATCACTTTTATTTTTCCCATCAATTCCTATTTTCATGTTAAGACATTTCTTTTATCTCCAGTGGTGTAACACTTTCTCAGTACTACTTAGTGGTGTTTCAAGAAGGCATTATTTTTTCTTTGGGTCAGTATATAAGTTATACCCAAAACGGAAGTACCTCCCTTTCAATTTCCACCTCCTTCATTTAGTAAAGTAACGGCGGTCAATTACAATTTGAATTTTTACTGGGTAATTCGCTTCCATGTGATTCTGTATTACATGTTTAAAGAGGAATGCTGTGATAATATCAAATATTGCTTTTTTACCGTTTTTAAAAGGCGTTTTTCTGATTTCTTTTTTACACATTTGGAATATCTATCTGTCGTGGCGTTTGTTACTTTATGCGCGTAATCGCCTTGCAATTACTTTTCGCCTTACTTAAATCTTTAACGTTGTATATTTTTAAAGTGTGGATTTTGTTGCACTTCAGCCAAGGTCATATAAATGTAAATAAATGTTAGATTGAAAATTGAGCGGTAGTGGTTTCTGAAGTGTGATTTCTACTTTATCGATTGCAAATCATAAAATCTACCTGTAAATTTGATAAGCAATATCGCTTTTCCCTTCTGTTGTAATGGCCTAAATGACTGAATTAGACTACAGGTAGAGTTACACAGACTAGACGAGATGTCTGTTATTTTGTTCTCATACACTTCAAGGTTATCCTGTCAGTGTGTGACTTGTTTCGAAAAAAGTAACAGTGGACTACACTAGTTTGATGAGATTTTCGATGTTTAGACAATTAATTACCATATATAAATATATATATATGTGTGTGTGTGTGTGTGTGTGTGTGAAATAACTTAAAATAACACTACAGTTGGAGTGACATTCAGCTCATACACCTAAAATACACTGATTTGAATAAGTGCCATTAGAATACAAGTGACAGCGAAGCATTTCTGATGCAGTAAACTACACATATTAAAATGAAACCATGACGGTGCATTCTGATGTTTAAATTTGGAGTTTAATGTCTAAATATGCCTATTAATTAATGTTGTCTGTCACCGGCGAATTTAGGGAGATATGCTTTAA
>CALYDD020000027.1:0-30365 GCA_944472135.2 Trichobilharzia regenti | reverse complement strand
GTTGACTGAAGTGTCGTAGAGATGTGTGTAGACAGACGATTAGCAGAGTGAGCAGGGAGTGAGTGGAGACGATGAAGCAGAGAGACGAGTGTGAGTCAGTCGGCGGCGTGTGATCATGACGACGGGGAGTGGCGGGGTGGGAACCACCTGGTGACATGAAAACCACGGGCCCAGCCGGGATTCGAACCCGGGACCACTCGCACCCAAAGCGAGTATCATACCCCTAGACCACTAGGCCGCACTTGGCAAAATCTACTACAACACTCACATCACACTCACACCTCATTCTCCTCATATCACTCACTGACAAGCCAAGCCATAAATCAATCCACAACACAATCATCCATCATCAATCAACACTACCCTCATACTCCTCGTCCACACACCAAATCACACAAGCCAACATCGAATCGACAGTCAGAAACAAACAATCGAACACGCACGAGAGAAACACCAACACACAAAGCATAGCCCTCTCTATTCACACTCATCAGCATCATCCTCTCCAGCCTCATTATAACCTACACAAATCCACACGAACACAAACACAAACGCAAATTCTAACACAGGCGAACACATACACCCACTCACTCACTCACTCACACACGAAAATACGAATTACACTCACACCAACGTCGTCGTCGTCGTCATATCATCATCATCATCATCATCATCCACATCGACAATTACAACACCAACAATATTAACAACGACAAGACAAAAATAAAGACGACTGAAAAGACAGCTACAACACCAACACCAACACCAACATTTTTTTCACCAGAAAAATAAACACACCTGCATGAAATACACAACTAGTCAGTAGTTATCTTCATTCACTTGACCAATTAATCCACTCATCTCAGCCATTTCACTCGTCCGACTGACAATTCAATCTGACAACAGGTCTCCATCCTATCTCGGACGAGTCAACCTCGTGCATGTTGTAAACGACAGTACGATTCACATCTACGACTCACACGCCACCTACACCCCACGTGTCACCCACAAAGCCTACCTACTCGAATAAACACAACACAACACAACACAACACTGGACCCCGTCTGACCATTGACTGAAGACAACTGATATACAACTCTCCAATACAATCAATCACACTGTCTTATTCCATGGTAGGTAATTCACCTGCATTGAAAATGTCGAATCAACGCGTCGCCATAAATAAATAAACTCGAACATTCACAGCTTACTCCCAGACACCACAAGTTGAGCCACACATGGCAAGTACAAACACAAAAACAGAGGGAGAGTGACAGAGAGAGATAGAGGGAGGGAGGGAGGGAGGGAGGGAGGGAGAGACTCGAACACACCCATACTGGAATACACCTATGGAGAGAGGTAGGAGGATACACTTGGATATTGGCAGTCTCCGACTGAGCGCTAGGTAAACAGGTGATTATTCAGACAAAAGCCTCAGTCAGACAACATCACAATGACTGACTTGCACTGGTCAGCTCGACTGACTGCATGCATGCCTGATCAGTTCACATGTGGAATTTCCCGTGTGCATGTGCATGCCTGTCTGATGATCGAATGAGATTGTGAGATGGTGAAGGAATGAAAGGAATGAGTGAATTGTTCAATGTGTGAGAGAATGAGGCAGTCACTGAGTCAGTGTATTTGTGTCAGTGGAATTGTGTGTGTGTGTGTGCATGCACAGTCGTGTGTGTGTGCGTGTGCGTGTGTTGGATGTGATTGTCGACTGGCTTAAATGGATGGAGCTGGATGATTCGTGGTGTGGGTGCGTGTGTGGCTGGATGGGCGAAGGTGAGCAAGGTGAATGTGTACTGTTGCAAAGATAATAGTGAGTTTGAGGGTGATGAGGTGACAGGGTGTCAGCGAGTGTGTGTGTGTGTGTGTTTGTGGGTGAGTCAGTGAGTGAATGTGTGTGTGTGTGTGTTTCAAAGTGTTACACGGAGAGAGTGAGAGAGAGGGCGATCGTTGTGGGGTGGATGGTGAGAGATGGATGGATGTTGACTGAAGTGTCGTAGAGATGTGTGTAGACAGACGATTAGCAGAGTGAGCAGGGAGTGAGTGGAGACGATGAAGCAGAGAGACGAGTGTGAGTCAGTCGGCGGCGTGTGATCATGACGACGGGGAGTGGCGGGGTGGGAACCACCTGGTGACATGAAAACCACGGGCCCAGCCGGGATTCGAACCCGGGACCACTCGCACCCAAAGCGAGTATCATACCCCTAGACCACTAGGCCGCACTTGGCAAAATCTACTACAACACTCACATCACACTCACACTTCATTCTCCTCATATCACTCACTGACAAGCCAAGCCATAAATCAATCCACAACACAATCATCCATCATCAATCAACACTACCCTCATACTCCTCGTCCACACACCAAATCACACAAGCCAACATCGAATCGACAGTCAGAAACAAACAATCGAACACGCACGAGAGAAACACCAACACACAAAGCATAGCCCTCTCTATTCACACTCATCAGCATCATCCTCTCCAGCCTCATTATAACCTACACAAATCCACACGAACACAAACACAAACGCAAATTCTAACACAGGCGAACACATACACCCACTCACTCACTCACTCACACACGAAAATACGAATTACACTCACACCAACGTCGTCGTCGTCGTCCATCATCATCATCATCATCATCCACATCGACAATTACAACACCAACAATATTAACAACGACAAGACAAAAATAAAGACGACTGAAAAGACAGCTACAACACCAACACCAACACCAACATCAACATCACCAGAAAAATAAACACACCTGCATGAAATACACAACTAGTCAGTAGTTATCTTCATTCACTTGACCAATTAATCCACTCATCTCAGCCATTTCACTCGTCCGACTGACAATTCAATCTGACAACAGGTCTCCATCCTATCTCGGACGAGTCAACCTCGTGCATGTTGTAAACGACAGTACGATTCACATCTACGACTCACACGCCACCTACACCCCACGTGTCACCCACAAAGCCTACCCACTCGAATAAACACAACACAACACAACACAACACAACACTGGACCCCGTCTGACCATTGACTGAAGACAACTGATATACAACTCTCCAATACAATCAATCACACTGTCTTATTCCATGGTAGGTAATTCACCTGCATTGAAAATGTCGAATCAACGCGTCGCCATAAATAAATAAACTCGAACATTCACAGCTTACTCCCAGACACCACAAGTTGAGCCACACATGGCAAGTACAAACACAAAAACAGAGGGAGAGTGACAGAGAGTGAGATAGAGGGAGGGAGGGAGAGACTCGAACACACCCATACTGGAATACACCTATGGAGAGAGGTAGGAGGATACACTTGGATATTGGCAGTCTCCGACTGAGCGCTAGGTAAACAGGTGATTATTCAGACAAAAGCCTCAGTCAGACAACATCACAATGACTGACTTGCACTGGTCAGCTCGACTGACTGCATGCATGCCTGATCAGTTCACATGTGGAATTTCCCGTGTGCATGTGCATGCCTGTCTGATGATCGAATGAGATTGTGAGATGGTGAAGGAATGAAAGGAATGAGTGAATTGTTCAATGTGTGAGAGAATGAGGCAGTCAGTGAGTCAGTGTATTTGTGTCAGTGGAATTGTGTGTGTGTGTGTGCATGCACAGTCGTGTGTGTGTGTGTGTGCGTGTGTTGGATGTGATTGTCGACTGGCTTAAATGGATGGAGCTGGATGATTCGTGGTGTGGGTGCGTGTGTGGCTGGATGGGCGAAGGTGAGCAAGGTGAATGTGTACTGTTGCAAAGATAATAGTGAGTTTGAGGGTGATGAGGTGACAGGGTGTCAGCGAGTGTGTGTGTGTGTGTGTTTGTGGGTGAGTCAGTGAGTGAATGTGTGTGTGTGTGTGTGTCAAAGTGTTACACGGAGAGAGTGAGAGAGAGGGCGATCGTTGTGGGGTGGATGGTGAGAGATGGATGGATGTTGACTGAAGTGTCGTAGAGATGTGTGTAGACAGACGATTAGCAGAGTGAGCAGGGAGTGAGTGGAGACGATGAAGCGGAGAGACGAGTGTGAGTCAGTCGGCGGCGTGTGATCATGACGACGGGGAGTGGCGGGGTGGGAACCACCTGGTGACATGAAAACCACGGGCCCAGCCGGGATTCGAACCCGGGACCACTCGCACCCAAAGCGAGTATCATACCCCTAGACCACTAGGCCGCACTTGGCAAAATCTACTACAACACTCACATCACACTCACACCTCATTCTCCTCATATCACTCACTGACAAGCCAAGCCATAAATCAATCCACAACACAATCATCCATCATCAATCAACACTACCCTCATACTCCTCGTCCACACACCAAATCACACAAGCCAACATCGAATCGACAGTCAGAAACAAACAATCGAACACGCACGAGAGAAACACCAACACACAAAGCATAGCCCTCTCTATTCACACTCATCAGCATCATCCTCTCCAGCCTCATTATAACCTACACAAATCCACACGAACACAAACACAAACGCAAATTCTAACACAGGCGAACACATACACCCACTCACTCACTCACTCACACACGAAAATACGAATTACACTCACACCAACGTCGTCGTCGTCGTCATCATCATCATCATCATCATCCACATCGACAATTACAACACCAACAATATTAACAACGACAAGACAAAAATAAAGACGACTGAAAAGACAGCTACAACACCAACACCAACACCAACACCAACATCACCAGAAAAATAAACACACCTGCATGAAATACACAACTAGTCAGTAGTTATCTTCATTCACTTGACCAATTAATCCACTCATCTCAGCCATTTCACTCGTCCGACTGACAATTCAATCTGACAACAGGTCTCCATCCTATCTCGGACGAGTCAACCTCGTGCATGTTGTAAACGACAGTACGATTCACATCTACGACTCACACGCCACCTACACCCCACGTGTCACCCACAAAGCCTACCTACTCGAATAAACACAACACAACACAACACTTTAACACTGGACCCCGTCTGACCATTGACTGAAGACAACTGATATACAACTCTCCAATACAATCAATCACACTGTCTTATTCCATGGTAGGTAATTCACCTGCATTGAAAATGTCGAATCAACGCGTCGCCATAAATAAATAAACTCGAACATTCACAGCTTACTCCCAGACACCACAAGTTGAGCCACACATGGCAAGTACAAACACAAAAACAGAGGGAGAGTGACAGAGAGTGAGATAGAGGGAGGGAGGGAGAGACTCGAACACACCCATACTGGAATACACCTATGGAGAGAGGTAGGAGGATACACTTGGATATTGGCAGTCTCCGACTGAGCGCTAGGTAAACAGGTGATTATTCAGACAAAAGCCTCAGTCAGACAACATCACAATGACTGACTTGCACTGGTCAGCTCGACTGACTGCATGCATGCCTGATCAGTTCACATGTGGAATTTCCCGTGTGCATGTGCATGCCTGTCTGATGATCGAATGAGATTGTGAGATGGTGAAGGAATGAAAGGAATGAGTGAATTGTTCAATGTGTGAGAGAATGAGGCAGTCAGTGAGTCAGTGTATTTGTGTCAGTGGAATTGTGTGTGTGTGTGTGCATGCACAGTCGTGTGTGTGTGTGTGTGCGTGTGCGTGTGTTGGATGTGATTGTCGACTGGCTTAAATGGATGGAGCTGGATGATTCGTGGTGTGGGTGCGTGTGTGGCTGGATGGGCGAAGGTGAGCAAGGTGAATGTGTACTGTTGCAAAGATAATAGTGAGTTTGAGGGTGATGAGGTGACAGGGTGTCAGCGAGTGTGTGTGTGTGTGTTTGTGGGTGAGTCAGTGAGTGAATGTGTGTGTGTGTGTGTGTCAAAGTGTTACACGGAGAGAGTGAGAGAGAGGGCGATCGTTGTGGGGTGGATGGTGAGAGATGGATGGATGTTGACTGAAGTGTCGTAGAGATGTGTGTAGACAGACGATTAGCAGAGTGAGCAGGGAGTGAGTGGAGACGATGAAGCGGAGAGACGAGTGTGAGTCAGTCGGCGGCGTGTGATCATGACGACGGGGAGTGGCGGGGTGGGAACCACCTGGTGACATGAAAACCACGGGCCCAGCCGGGATTCGAACCCGGGACCACTCGCACCCAAAGCGAGTATCATACCCCTAGACCACTAGGCCGCACTTGGCAAAATCTACTACAACACTCACATCACACTCACACCTCATTCTCCTCATATCACTCACTGACAAGCCAAGCCATAAATCAATCCACAACACAATCATCCATCATCAATCAACACTACCCTCATACTCCTCGTCCACACACCAAATCACACAAGCCAACATCGAATCGACAGTCAGAAACAAACAATCGAACACGCACGAGAGAAACACCAACACACAAAGCATAGCCCTCTCTATTCACACTCATCAGCATCATCCTCTCCAGCCTCATTATAACCTACACAAATCCACACGAACACAAACACAAACGCAAATTCTAACACAGGCGAACACATACACCCACTCACTCACTCACTCACACACGAAAATACGAATTACACTCACACCAACGTCGTCGTCGTCGTCATCATCATCATCATCATCATCCACATCGACAATTACAACACCAACAATATTAACAACGACAAGACAAAAATAAAGACGACTGAAAAGACAGCTACAACACCAACACCAACACCAACATCAACATCACCAGAAAAATAAACACACCTGCATGAAATACACAACTAGTCAGTAGTTATCTTCATTCACTTGACCAATTAATCCACTCATCTCAGCCATTTCACTCGTCCGACTGACAATTCAATCTGACAACAGGTCTCCATCCTATCTCGGACGAGTCAACCTCGTGCATGTTGTAAACGACAGTACGATTCACATCTACGACTCACACGCCACCTACACCCCACGTGTCACCCACAAAGCCTACCTACTCGAATAAACACAACACAACACAACACAACACAACACTGGACCCCGTCTGACCATTGACTGAAGACAACTGATATACAACTCTCCAATACAATCAATCACACTGTCTTATTCCATGGTAGGTAATTCACCTGCATTGAAAATGTCGAATCAACGCGTCGCCATAAATAAATAAACTCGAACATTCACAGCTTACTCCCAGACACCACAAGTTGAGCCACACATGGCAATTACAAACACAAAAACAGAGGGAGAGTGACAGAGAGTGAGATAGAGGGAGGGAGGGAGAGACTCGAACACACCCATACTGGAATACACCTATGGAGAGAGGTAGGAGGATACACTTGGATATTGGCAGTCTCCGACTGAGCGCTAGGTAAACAGGTGATTATTCAGACAAAAGCCTTAGTCAGACAACATCACAATGACTGACTTGCACTGGTCAGCTCGACTGACTGCATGCATGCCTGATCAGTTCACATGTGGAATTTCCCGTGTGCATGTGCATGCCTGTCTGATGATCGAATGAGATTGTGAGATGGTGAAGGAATGAAAGGAATGAGTGAATTGTTCAATGTGTGAGAGAATGAGGCAGTCAGTGAGTCAGTGTATTTGTGTCAGTGGAATTGTGTGTGTGTGTGTGCATGCACAGTCGTGTGTGTGTGTGTGTGTGCGTGTGCGTGTGTTGGATGTGATTGTCGACTGGCTTAAATGGATGGAGCTGGATGATTCGTGGTGTGGGTGCGTGTGTGGCTGGATGGGCGAAGGTGAGCAAGGTGAATGTGTACTGTTGCAAAGATAATAGTGAGTTTGAGGGTGATGAGGTGACAGGGTGTCAGCGAGTGTGTGTGTGTGTGTGTTTGTGGGTGAGTCAGTGAGTGAATGTGTGTGTGTGTGTGTGTCAAAGTGTTACACGGAGAGAGTGAGAGAGAGGGCGATCGTTGTGGGGTGGATGGTGAGAGATGGATGGATGTTGACTGAAGTGTCGTAGAGATGTGTGTAGACAGACGATTAGCAGAGTGAGCAGGGAGTGAGTGGAGACGATGAAGCAGAGAGACGAGTGTGAGTCAGTCGGCGGCGTGTGATCATGACGACGGGGAGTGGCGGGGTGGGAACCACCTGGTGACATGAAAACCACGGGCCCAGCCGGGATTCGAACCCGGGACCACTCGCACCCAAAGCGAGTATCATACCCCTAGACCACTAGGCCGCACTTGGCAAAATCTACTGCAACACTCACATCACACTCACACCTCATTCTCCTCATATCACTCACTGACAAGCCAAGCCATAAATCAATCCACAACACAATCATCCATCATCAATCAACACTACCCTCATACTCCTCGTCCACACACCAAATCACACAAGCCAACATCGAATCGACAGTCAGAAACAAACAATCGAACACGCACGAGAGAAACACCAACACACAAAGCATAGCCCTCTCTATTCACACTCATCAGCATCATCCTCTCCAGCCTCATTATAACCTACACAAATCCACACGAACACAAACACAAACGCAAATTCTAACACAGGCGAACACATACACCCACTCACTCACTCACTCACACACGAAAATACGAATTACACTCACACCAACGTCGTCGTCGTCGTCATCATCATCATCATCATCATCATCCACATCGACAATTACAACACCAACAATATTAACAACGACAAGACAAAAATAAAGACGACTGAAAAGACAGCTACAACACCAACACCAACACCAACATCAACATCACCAGAAAAATAAACACACCTGCATGAAATACACAACTAGTCAGTAGTTATCTTCATTCACTTGACCAATTAATCCACTCATCTCAGCCATTTCACTCGTCCGACTGACAATTCAATCTGACAACAGGTCTCCATCCTATCTCGGACGAGTCAACCTCGTGCATGTTGTAAACGACAGTACGATTCACATCTACGACTCACACGCCACCTACACCCCACGTGTCACCCACAAAGCCTACCCACTCGAATAAACACAACACAACACAACACAACACAACACTGGACCCCGTCTGACCATTGACTGAAGACAACTGATATACAACTCTCCAATACAATCAATCACACTGTCTTATTCCATGGTAGGTAATTCACCTGCATTGAAAATGTCGAATCAACGCGTCGCCATAAATAAATAAACTCGAACATTCACAGCTTACTCCCAGACACCACAAGTTGAGCCACACATGGCAAGTACAAACACAAAAACAGAGGGAGAGTGACAGAGAGTGAGATAGAGGGAGGGAGGGAGAGACTCGAACACACCCATACTGGAATACACCTATGGAGAGAGGTAGGAGGATACACTTGGATATTGGCAGTCTCCGACTGAGCGCTAGGTAAACAGGTGATTATTCAGACAAAAGCCTCAGTCAGACAACATCACAATGACTGACTTGCACTGGTCAGCTCGACTGACTGCATGCATGCCTGATCAGTTCACATGTGGAATTTCCCGTGTGCATGTGCATGCCTGTCTGATGATCGAATGAGATTGTGAGATGGTGAAGGAATGAAAGGAATGAGTGAATTGTTCAATGTGTGAGAGAATGAGGCAGTCAGTGAGTCAGTGTATTTGTGTCAGTGGAATTGTGTGTGTGTGTGTGCATGCACAGTCGTGTGTGTGTGTGTGTGCGTGTGTTGGATGTGATTGTCGACTGGCTTAAATGGATGGAGCTGGATGATTCGTGGTGTGGGTGCGTGTGTGGCTGGATGGGCGAAGGTGAGCAAGGTGAATGTGTACTGTTGCAAAGATAATAGTGAGTTTGAGGGTGATGAGGTGACAGGGTGTCAGCGAGTGTGTGTGTGTGTGTGTTTGTGGGTGAGTCAGTGAGTGAATGTGTGTGTGTGTGTGTGTCAAAGTGTTACACGGAGAGAGTGAGAGAGAGGGCGATCGTTGTGGGGTGGATGGTGAGAGATGGATGGATGTTGACTGAAGTGTCGTAGAGATGTGTGTAGACAGACGATTAGCAGAGTGAGCAGGGAGTGAGTGGAGACGATGAAGCGGAGAGACGAGTGTGAGTTAGTCGGCGGCGTGTGATTATGACGACGGGGAGTGGCGGGGTGGGAACCACCTGGTGACATGAAAACCACGGGCCCAGCCGGGATTCGAACCCGGGACCACTCGCACCCAAAGCGAGTATCATACCCCTAGACCACTAGGCCGCACTTGGCAAAATCTACTACAACACTCACATCACACTCACACCTCATTCTCCTCATATCACTCACTGACAAGCCAAGCCATAAATCAATCCACAACACAATCATCCATCATCAATCAACACTACCCTCATACTCCTCGTCCACACACCAAATCACACAAGCCAACATCGAATCGACAGTCAGAAACAAACAATCGAACACGCACGAGAGAAACACCAACACACAAAGCATAGCCCTCTCTATTCACACTCATCAGCATCATCCTCTCCAGCCTCATTATAACCTACACAAATCCACACGAACACAAACACAAACGCAAATTCTAACACAGGCGAACACATACACCCACTCACTCACTCACTTTTACACGAAAATACGAATTACACTCACACCAACGTCGTCGTCGTCGTCATCATCATCATCATCATCATCATCCACATCGACAATTACAACACCAACAATATTAACAACGACAAGACAAAAATAAAGACGACTGAAAAGACAGCTACAACACCAACACCAACACCAACATCAACATCACCAGAAAAATAAACACACCTGCATGAAATACACAACTAGTCAGTAGTTATCTTCATTCACTTGACCAATTAATCCACTCATCTCAGCCATTTCACTCGTCCGACTGACAATTCAATCTGACAACAGGTCTCCATCCTATCTCGGACGAGTCAACCTCGTGCATGTTGTAAACGACAGTACGATTCACATCTACGACTCACACGCCACCTACACCCCACGTGTCACCCACAAAGCCTACCCACTCGAATAAACACAACACAACACAACACAACACTGGACCCCGTCTGACCATTGACTGAAGACAACTGATATACAACTCTCCAATACAATCAATCACACTGTCTTATTCCATGGTAGGTAATTCACCTGCATTGAAAATGTCGAATCAACGCGTCGCCATAAATAAATAAACTCGAACATTCACAGCTTACTCCCAGACACCACAAGTTGAGCCACACATGGCAAGTACAAACACAAAAACAGAGGGAGAGTGACAGAGAGTGAGATAGAGGGAGGGAGGGAGAGACTCGAACACACCCATACTGGAATACACCTATGGAGAGAGGTAGGAGGATACACTTGGATATTGGCAGTCTCCGACTGAGCGCTAGGTAAACAGGTGATTATTCAGACAAAAGCCTCAGTCAGACAACATCACAATGACTGACTTGCACTGGTCAGCTCGACTGACTGCATGCATGCCTGATCAGTTCACATGTGGAATTTCCCGTGTGCATGTGCATGCCTGTCTGATGATCGAATGAGATTGTGATTTTTTTTAGGAATGAAAGGAATGAGTGAATTGTTCAATGTGTGAGAGAATGAGGCAGTCAGTGAGTCAGTGTATTTGTGTCAGTGGAATTGTGTGTGTGTGTGTGCATGCACAGTCGTGTGTGTGTGTGTGTGCGTGTGCGTGTTTTGGATGTGATTGTCGACTGGCTTAAATGGATGGAGCTGGATGATTCGTGGTGTGGGTGCGTGTGTGGCTGGATGGGCGAAGGTGAGCAAGGTGAATGTGTACTGTTGCAAAGATAATAGTGAGTTTGAGGGTGATGAGGTGACAGGGTGTCAGCGAGTGTGTGTGTGTGTGTGTGTGTGTGTCAAAGTGTTACACGGAGAGAGTGAGAGAGAGGGCGATCGTTGTGGGGTGGATGGTGAGAGATGGATGGATGTTGACTGAAGTGTCGTAGAGATGTGTGTAGACAGACGATTAGCAGAGTGAGCAGGGAGTGAGTGGAGACGATGAAGCAGAGAGACGAGTGTGAGTCAGTCGGCGGCGTGTGATCATGACGACGGGGAGTGGCGGGGTGGGAACCACCTGGTGACATGAAAACCACGGGCCCAGCCGGGATTCGAACCCGGGACCACTCGCACCCAAAGCGAGTATCATACCCCTAGACCACTAGGCCGCACTTGGCAAAATCTACTACAACACTCACATCACACTCACACCTCATTCTCCTCATATCACTCACTGACAAGCCAAGCCATAAATCAATCCACAACACAATCATCCATCATCAATCAACACTACCCTCATACTCCTCGTCCACACACCAAATCACACAAGCCAACATCGAATCGACAGTCAGAAACAAACAATCGAACACGCACGAGAGAAACACCAACACACAAAGCATAGCCCTCTCTATTCACACTCATCAGCATCATCCTCTCCAGCCTCATTATAACCTACACAAATCCACACGAACACAAACACAAACGCAAATTCTAACACAGGCGAACACATACACCCACTCACTCACTCACTCACACACGAAAATACGAATTACACTCACACCAACGTCGTCGTCGTCGTCATCATCATCATCATCATCATCATCATCCACATCGACAATTACAACACCAACAATATTAACAACGACAAGACAAAAATAAAGACGACTGAAAAGACAGCTACAACACCAACACCAACACCAACATCAACATCACCAGAAAAATAAACACACCTGCATGAAATACACAACTAGTCAGTAGTTATCTTCATTCACTTGACCAATTAATCCACTCATCTCAGCCATTTCACTCGTCCGACTGACAATTCAATCTGACAACAGGTCTCCATCCTATCTCGGACGAGTCAACCTCGTGCATGTTGTAAACGACAGTACGATTCACATCTACGACTCACACGCCACCTACACCCCACGTGTCACCCACAAAGCCTACCCACTCGAATAAACACAACACAACACAACACAACACAACACTGGACCCCGTCTGACCATTGACTGAAGACAACTGATATACAACTCTCCAATACAATCAATCACACTGTCTTATTCCATGGTAGGTAATTCACCTGCATTGAAAATGTCGAATCAACGCGTCGCCATAAATAAATAAACTCGAACATTCACAGCTTACTCCCAGACACCACAAGTTGAGCCACACATGGCAAGTACAAACACAAAAACAGAGGGAGAGTGACAGAGAGTGAGATAGAGGGAGGGAGGGAGAGACTCGAACACACCCATACTGGAATACACCTATGGAGAGAGGTAGGAGGATACACTTGGATATTGGCAGTCTCCGACTGAGCGCTAGGTAAACAGGTGATTATTCAGACAAAAGCCTCAGTCAGACAACATCACAATGACTGACTTGCACTGGTCAGCTCGACTGACTGCATGCATGCCTGATCAGTTCACATGTGGAATTTCCCGTGTGCATGTGCATGCCTGTCTGATGATCGAATGAGATTGTGAGATGGTGAAGGAATGAAAGGAATGAGTGAATTGTTCAATGTGTGAGAGAATGAGGCAGTCAGTGAGTCAGTGTATTTGTGTCAGTGGAATTGTGTGTGTGTGTGTGCATGCACAGTCGTGTGTGTGTGTGTGCGTGTGTTGGATGTGATTGTCGACTGGCTTAAATGGATGGAGCTGGATGATTCGTGGTGTGGGTGCGTGTGTGGCTGGAAGTCTTCACTCAGGAGTCATCACTGCCTATAGAATCAGCTCTGGCTGCATCAGAAGAACATGGGATAGATTCCGTTGACATCGACCAAGGCATCGTTCTCAACTTCTTAATGAAACTAGATGCAGGAAAATCAATGGGTCCTGACAGTCTTCATCCAAGGCTTCTCAAGGAGCTATCAGCCCACATAGCCGGCCCTTTGACCACGATCTTCAAGCTATCTCTCCAAAATGGAGTGTTGCCACGTGATTGGAAAGACGCCATAGTAACTCCCATACACAAAGGAGGATCAAGACAAAGCCCTTCAAATTACAGACCTATCAGTCTCACCAGCACTTTAATCAAGACACTGGAAAGAATTATCAAGAAAAGCATCATGGCTTATCTGGAAAGTAGCAGCTTGTTATCTGGAGCACAGCATGGCTTCCGGAGGAACCTCTCATGCCTGTCAAATCTCCTGACTGCAAGAGAAAGCTGGGTTAAATCAAAGGATGACAGACGACCCGTTGACGTCGTCTTCATAGACTTCAGTAAAGCCTTTGATAAAGTACCTCACAAAAGACTACTCATGAAATTGGAAAGTCTTGGTATCAAAGGCAGACTACTAGACTGGCTCAGGGAATTCCTCATAGATAGGAGGCAGAGGGTTAGGATCAACTCAAAACTCTCCTCCTGGACAGCAGTAAGTAGCGGAGTGCCACAAGGCACGGTTCTCGGTCCTCTCCTTTTTATTCTGTATATCAATGAGTTACCTCTGCTGACCGACTCCCCTATGGTCCTATACGCAGATGACTTAAAAATTTGGAGGGAGCTGAAGGGCAACAGTGATACGTCCACCTTGCAAGACGACCTCAACAAACTGTCGGAGTGGTCTGTTGAATGGATGCTCCCGATCAACGTGGCAAAATGTGCAACCATGCGCATTGGACAAGCAAGCACGAGCTCCTACGAACTAGAGGGAATAACACTTCCATCAGTTCAGACTCACTTGGACTTAGGTGTCATAGTTAGCCACGACTTAAAAACTACAGCACACTGTCGCGCGGTGGCTGCACGTAGTTTCAGGTCCTTATGGGCGATTCGCAGAGCCTTTACAAGAATTACCAGAGATATGTTCACCTCCTTATACACATCTCTGGTTAGGTCAAGACTGGAAAACTGCATCCAGGCCGCCAGTCCGTGTCTAAAAGGGGATTCATACATTCTAGAAAGTGTTCAAAGGAAGGCAACACGTATGGTTCACGGCATAGCTAACTTATCATATGAGGAAAGACTACATAGTTTAAATCTCTTCTCACTGTCATACCGTAGGCAGAGAGGAGATTTAATCACAATGTTTAAAATTTTAAATAATGACTACGGACCTGACCTATTCTCTCTTTTCCTTCCCACAAGGTCGGAACACCTTAGAGGACATAGCAGGAGAGTTCAAAAGCCAAGGAGAAATCATATTGCTGTTGAGTACTGGTTCTCACATCGAGTCATAAACTCTTGGAACCGACTCCCAGAAGAAGTGGTGTCTCCAACCTCAATTAATTTGTTCAAGAAGGGTTTGGACAACCACAGAAATCTACTAGAAAAGGATTAAAATAGGCTGCAAGCCATCTATCCTCAACGAATAAATCTGAAATCTGAATCTGAATGGGCGAAAGTGAGCAAGGTGAATGTGTACTGTTGCAAAGATAATAGTGAGTTTGAGGGTGATGAGGTGACAGGGTGTCAGCGAGTGTGTGTGTGTGTGTGTGTGTGTCAAAGTGTTACACGGAGAGAGTGAGAGAGAGGGCGATCGTTGTGGGGTGGATGGTGAGAGATGGATGGATGTTGACTGAAGTGTCGTAGAGATGTGTGTAGACAGACGATTAGCAGAGTGAGCAGGGAGTGAGTGGAGACGATGAAGCAGAGAGACGAGTGTGAGTCAGTCGGCGGCGTGTGATCATGACGACGGGGAGTGGCGGGGTGGGAACCACCTGGTGACATGAAAACCACGGGCCCAGCCGGGATTCGAACCCGGACCACTCGCACCCAAAGCGAGTATCATACCCCTAGACCACTAGGCCGCACTTGGCAAAATCTACTACAACACTCACATCACACTCACACCTCATTCTCCTCATATCACTCACTGACAAGCCAAGCCATAAATCAATCCACAACACAATCATCCATCATCAATCAACACTACCCTCATACTCCTCGTCCACACACCAAATCACACAAGCCAACATCGAATCGACAGTCAGAAACAAACAATCGAACACGCACGAGAGAAACACCAACACACAAAGCATAGCCCTCTCTATTCACACTCATCAGCATCATCCTCTCCAGCCTCATTATAACCTACACAAATCCACACGAACACAAACACAAACGCAAATTCTAACACAGGCGAACACATACACCCACTCACTCACTCACTCACACACGAAAATACGAATTACACTCACACCAACGTCGTCGTCATCATCATCATCATCCACATCGACAATTACAACACCAACAATATTAACAACGACAAGACAAAAATAAAGACGACTGAAAAGACAGCTACAACACCAACACCAACACCAACATCACCAGAAAAATAAACACACCTGCATGAAATACACAACTAGTCAGTAGTTATCTTCATTCACTTGACCAATTAATCCACTCATCTCAGCCATTTCACTCGTCCGACTGACAATTCAATCTGACAACAGGTCTCCATCCTATCTCGGACGAGTCAACCTCGTGCATGTTGTAAACGACAGTACGATTCACACCTACGACTCACACGCCACCTACACCCCACGTGTCACCCACAAAGCCTACCTACTCGAATCAACAAAACACAACACAACACAACGCAACACAACACAACACTGGACCCCGTCTGACCATTGACTGAAGACAACTGATATACAACTCTCCAATACAATCAATCACACTGTCTTATTCCATGGTAGTTTAGGGGTTGAGAGATATTAAAAGGTTTGACGTGATATCTCGTTCAACAACTTCTAATTAATTTATTCTCGCGTACCAAAGACAAAGCAAAAGCCAACAATTGGTCGTCCAAACGAAGAAATGTATTTACGAACCAAAACCAGCCGTTAGACGAACGCTTAGCTAGCTAGTGATCGTGCACGTGACACGACGAGGTACCAAATGGCGGGGATGCTTGACCGGAAGCCTTCAGCTAAACAAGTCGACTTAAACAGTGGTGGTCAGCATCCAATGAGTGATTGCTGTGGTCAATAATTTTGGGGAATTATTTACCGCTACAGCTCACTCCCCCCTAGTGGGGTCGTGAGGACCCTAAGACAGAACCAGCCGGAAGTAAAAAAAACTCGATGGTTCCCTTTCGGGTGAAAAAAATCTTCCGAGCGGCTTGGTCTTATGCCTACTGGTTTGTCTGCCTATGCTAATGGGGTGTTTGTACATAGCTTCCTGGTGTTGTTCGTTGGATTCCGTGCTTCGTTTGTTTCCCGTCCAGTGCCCGTCGCACCTGGAAAAGAAAACAAGAACGCTAAGAACCATGTCGAGGAAAATGTACGAAATGAGCTTTTTGGTTAAAAAAAATTGTGTACATTTACTATACAGTAAAATAATGCTAAGTTCAGAACATCGAAAAAAAATACATCTAATTAATTTTTTTGTGTATGTTACATGAACTGTTGAGAAAAAAATTTTTCTGTGTTCGGTGGTACTGTATATAAAAAAAATTTTTACGTCAAAAAAAAATAGTTAGTACCACGAACGAGTGAGTTGCGTGAATCACACGACTTCGTTAAGTCAAATAAGTGTGCAAATGTTCTGGGAACCTTACGGTGCGTCCAGAACGGTTTTTCTTAGGAGGCTCAACCTTAGTAGCCAGTGGGCGAATGCCCTTGCAGTCAATAGTGTGACCCAGAAAGTCGAGTGAATCAACACCGATTTGACATTTTTGAATATTAATGGTAACACCATGTTGGCGTAACCTGTCAAATGCCAAGTCCAAGTGCCTAAGGTGAGTTTCCTTGTCTGGACTGGCAATGAGGCAGTCGTCTAAGTATGCGTATACAAAGTCGAGACCGCGAAATACTTCGTCAATGAAGCGTTGGAATGTTTGGGCTGCATTCCGAAGACCGAATGGCATACGTAGAAATTCAAAAAGTCCGAAAGGCGTAATGATAGCCGTTTTCGGGATATCTTCTGTTGCCATCGGGATTTGGTTATACGCTTTAACCAAGTCGATTTTAGAAAATATAGTCGCGCCGGATAAGGTTGCCGTCAAGTCGTGTATATGAGGCAACGGGTAGCAATCAGGGGTTGTTTTGGCATTCACTCGCCGGTAATCACCGGTGGGTCGCCAATCGTTGCTATCCTTTTTCGGAACCATATGAAGTGGGGATGCCCATGGGCTATTCGAAGGTCGAATGATGCCAAGGCTAAGCATATGGTCAAATTCATTCCTGGCGATTCTCAGTTTGTCAGGAGCTAATCGTCGTGCTTTAGATGTCACAGGTTGTCCTGTGGTAATGATGTGGTGCATAACATTGCTGGTTATGCACGGTAGGTCGTTCGACGGGCAGTTAAGTTCCGGATACTTGTCAACGATAGGTTGAAAAGTTGGATCAAGAATTGCCTTTATCTTAACGGGTGACAAACTAGGGCCTATGTAGGTGATGCCTTTGATAGACAGACTAGTAGTATTGTCAATCAGTCGTTTTCGGCGGACGTCTACGAGTAAATCATGATGATTAAGTAGGTCCGTGCCAATGATGGGCATTGTAACGTCAGCGAGAAGGAAAATCCACCGAATAGGTTTGCGTAAACCTACGTTCAGATAGACGTATTTCCTACCAAAGGTTGCGATTGGTTTTCCATTTGCAGCCTGTAAGTTGAAGGTAGGTTCCTTCTGTCGATCTGCTGCTGTAGCAGGAAGGACGCTGACTTCTGCGCCTGTGTCGACTAAATAACGGTTCTGGTTGACCACATCGTGAATGTAAAGTAGGCGGCTAGTGCCACCGGCGACGGTTGCCGCTAACGCGTGCCGGCGGGATAGTTTCCCGCAGACTTTGAGACATTTCCGAAGTAACAAGGCTTACGGCAACACTTCGCTTCTTGGCCATAGGTGTTGTGGTACCAGCACCAGCTGGGGTTTTTCAGTGAACGTGGTTTGGACTTAGATCGACCACGCGAGTTCCTGCGTTGAGGAGATTTAGGACGACGGTTGGAGGATTTAGAATGCGTGTTTGACCTAAACATCTGCTGAAGGGAGTTGCATAACTCTGTCATTGCAGGATCCTCACTCGAAGTCTGCTTAGTCATTGAGCATACTTCGGGGACAGACCGTTTAGTTATTTCTAGGATCTTATCTGCAGTAATAGCTAAGTTCTCTATTACAGTACCCTCCAGTGTCACAAGTACGGTCTGTACAGATTGTGGCAACTTGGTTAAGAAGAGTTCTCTAAACAGTCCTTCGTCGAACTGACATTGGCCGACGACTTGTTTCATTCTTGTCAGCATGCTCACGGCTGACTGATCTCCTAACTCGATGTTACGAAATAATTCATCTAGACGTTGTCTGTCCGTGAGAGCGTTTCTCCTGAGGAGGGATGCTTTCAGCAACTCGTACGAGTTACTTACCTCGGGACTCAACATCTGTAACACCCAGAAGCAACAGACACAGTCAGCGAAGGAAGAAGAGGAAGATGCGAGAGGAAGGTCTATATTTCCAGCACGCAGGGCTCGAATTGCCCGGGTACAAGCTAATCAGTGTCATTTATAACAAGGTTAGACAAACAGTCCTCCACCTGTTCCAGCACGGCCAGGCCAGCGTTCTTATCTGAAAAAGAGGAAACAGGAGACTCATTTAGTGATGTCATGTTAGTTTTTATATCATTACATCGCTCCCTCCCCTCTGGAGGCACTGTCCTCAGTGCCTGGCGGCGGTATAGGGTATGCACTACCTCCATCAGTGGGCACCTCGAAGTAGGTCGTAGCTGGTGGCGGTTGCGAAGATGTCGACGGTTCTTTGACAGCTGGTGGATAGTGTGGTTTCAGCTGGTTGTAATGTGCTGAGATGAGATTTTCCTGGGGGCGTCGCAAGTTCCGCAGGACATATGTAGTTGGAGGTCGGTGTTGTACGATTTCATATGGACCTTTCCAGGGGGCGTAGAACTTGGGGCACGAACCGGCAGGGACTGACGGCCGATGAAGCCAGACGTAGTCACCCGGGGAATAGGTTGGTCCGTGGGCAAACCGATCATAGTTGCTTTTCTGATGCTGCGAAGAAGACTGCAGATGTCGACGTGTTAGGTTGTAGGCTGTGTCGAGGTGGTGACGAAGGTTGCGGACGTAGGGAATACAGTCGATCTTCTCGTATGGTAGCAACGGTGTCCGGATCTCAACAGGAAGGCGAAGTTCATGCCCAAACAAGAGTAGAGCCGGGGAAAATCCGGTCGACGAATGCACGGAGGAGCGGTATGCAAGCAAGCATTGAGGCAGGACATCGTCCCAGGTGTTCTCCGGTGCGTTGTGCAAAAAGGCACGAAGGAGATGCTTGATGGTTCGGTTGGTGCGTTCCACCAGTCCATTCCCTTGTGGATGATAAGGCGTAGTATGGGTCTTTCGAATGCCGAAAGCATTGCAGATGTGAGAGATAAGAAGACTCTCGAAAGCAGCGCCTTGATCAGAGTGTAGATAAAGAGGGGCACCAAAACGGGACACCCAGTTGTCGATGAAAGCTCGCCCGATCGTCAGGGCATCTTGTTGCTGCAAGGGGACTGCTTCGCACCACTTGGTGAAATAGTCGACCATGACAAGTATATAACGATTCCCGCGTCTCGATGTTGGTACTGGCCCAATGATGTCGACTCCAACTCGATGATTAGGGGCTTCGGTCAGCATAGGTACTAGGGGTGCTCGGGGAGTTGGCTTAGGCTGTTTGATTTGCGCACATATAGCGCAATTGCGGCAAAACTCCATAACATCATGGTGTATAAGTGGCCACCAGAAGCGTTGACGGATAGCGTGTTCAGTTTTCTGTTGGCCAGCGTGTCCCAGTTGATGATGCACCTGACTAATAAGCTCGGGTACTTTAACAGTTGGGACGAGGAGTCGGGGGTTGGCTTTTGGTTCCACTATGTAAAGAACATTATCTATAAGTCGTAGTAAACCCCACTTCTCGCAGATGCACCGCGTGGCTGCTGGTAAATCCCGTAGTTCTTTGGACGTCGGTTTATCGTTCCCATGCTGTTGACGTAAATAAATGGGCTGTATCGTTGTGTCCGCCGCTTGCAGGGAGGCCCAGTCGGTGTCAGCTGCAGCACCGAGTAACACATTCAGTGTGTTCTCGCAATCGGGCAGGCGAGAGAGAGAGTCGGCGTTACCATGTCGTTTTCCAGGCCGGTATTCACAAATGAAATCAAACTCCTGTAACCGTTCCTGCCAGCGGGCAAGTTGGCCGTCGGCATCACGAAAATTTTGCAACCACTGTAACGCCTTGTGGTCAGTCCGGACTCGAAATTTGCGCCCCAATAAGTAATGACGAAAGTAGGAGAGGAAGTAGACGAGGGCTAGCATCTCACGTCGCGTCGTCGAATACCGCGTCTCTCTTTTGTCTAGCATCCGACTAGCATATGCTATCACTCGTATTTGTCCGTCAGAGGTTGTTTGCGAGAGAACGGCTCCTATTGCATGTGCACTGGCGTCGGTATCCAGAATGAAGGGCCCGCTACCAGCCGATGTGTCTGGAAACGATAGGACAGGGGGAGAAGTTAGACGTTTTTTAAGCGTGTCAAAGGCTACCTGGCACTCATTTGTCCAAACAAATTTCCGTCCTTTTTCTGTCAAGCGATGGAGAGGGGCTGCTATACTGGCGAAATTCTGGACGAAACGCCGGTAATAGGAGGCGAGTCCCATGAAACTGCGTACGTCAGTGGTCGATTTAGGGGTCGGCCAGTTAAGAACTGCTTGAGTTTTGCTGCTATCCGTATGTACTCCTTGTGGAGTAATCTCATGTCCAAGGAAATTAACAGATTTCTGCAGGAATTTGCATTTCGAGGCTTGCAGCTTAAGGTTACTCTCGCGTAAGCGTTGAAATACGGCGCGAAGGTTGGCATGATGGTCTTCGAGAGACTGGCCGAACACGATGATATCGTCCAGGTAGATGAGGCACTTTTTGGGGACTAGCCCTGCAAGTACTGTTTGCATGAGCCGTTGAAACGTAGCAGGGGCGTTAGACAGGCCAAATGGCATGGTTTCGAATTCGTACAGCCCCGTAGGCACAACGAACGCAGTTTTGGGGCGGTCTTCTGGGCGAATTTCAACTTGCCAATAGCCGGAAGCGAGATCTAGTGTGGAAAACCACTGTGCCCCACCTAAAGCATCTAAGGTAGCGTCGATGCGAGGCAAAGGAAAAGAATCCCGTTGTGTGATTGCATTTAAGCGGCGATAGTCGACACAGAGGCGGAGAGAACCATCTTTCTTTTTCACAAGAACGATTGGAGATGCCCACGGTGACGTAGACGGTTTAATCACCTTCTTTCGTAACATATCTGTTATCATGGTATCCAACTGCTGTTGGTAATGAATGGGCACTCGTCGCGGTGGCGTCCTAATGGGCAAGTTATCACCTGTCTGAATCTCGTGCTGTACGATATTAGTCCGCCCCATCACTTGCCCATCGTCAAATACACAACTGTACTCCTGTAGCAGGGCCAGGGTGTCGGTACGGTCTTTTAGACTGAGGTGGGGGTTATCATGGATGTTCACCACTGTCATCTGAGGTAAAGCACAAACATTAGCACTCTGGTTGCGGTTGACTGGTCGGCGACATGCGAGGTTATGTGTCCCCAGCCGAATTTGAAAGCGTCTTAGGTCAATGACAGCGTTTTTTTCAGTTAAGAAGTCCACGCCCAGTATGGCGTCCCATCGTATGCCATCACAAATGACGAATGACTGGACACAAGTAAAACCTGGGAACGTCACGGAAAGTGTGGCCATGTCTGTTACCTCTATAGGGGCTCCATTGGCGGTAATTAACTGGAGCTGATTGGGGAGAGGTTGAGGTTTGACCCCAAGTGTCTGGACCAATTGCGTGCGAACAACAGAGGATGATGCCCCGGTGTCCACCAGAAAAGTGACGTCAGTGCCCTGGAGTTTACCTTCAAGGAGGAGGGGAGATTTCGAGCAATTATCAAATAATGGCACATCAGAACATGGCTCACCTTGCGGTTTTTTGTTATGCCCACATTTCCATGCTCGCCGCCCGAACCGGCGACAGTAATAGCACTTACTGGGGTCATCATGCTGCTGGGACGGAATTGGAGGTTGGCTTGACGATGGAGCATTAGGCCGGCGTTGTCGTGATGCTGGGACGGTTGTTCTTCGCTCGGTGGTCCCGAGAGCATAGCAGGGCGTACTGGCAGCTGGAGTGAGAATATGCTCGACGCTCTCGAATCGCTTTACCACCTCAATGGCCTCTGAGACTGATTTTGCTGGCTGGCGTAGAAGCTGGCACTTCAGCTCATATGATGAGACACCTTGGGCAAAACGGCTACAGATAACATCATCTTGGTTTGGGTTGGGAAGGTTGGGAAATGCGCGCGATGCCATCTCGCGGAGTTGATGCAGGTAATCGAACGCTGTTTCGCCGGGCTCTTGACAGCGGCTGAGAAAAGTGTGCATGTACACCGAAGGGCTGGAGGTTTTGGCGAAACATTCGTCGAGGACACGCCAGTTGTAGCTGATGGGTTTGGACGCGGAGAAGCCCCCAGCGATAGCACGACGTAGTGCGGTGTCACTCATTGCTTGCATGATCTGAGTATATTGAGCGTGTGGAGTAAGACCGGATAAGAGAGGCTCCACGCGAATCTTCCACATTTCGTAATCGCTGTTCAGGTCCAACGTTGGTAATCCTCGAACCGGGAAGATGTGTTCTGTGGCTGGGGATTGTGGGTTTTTTTTTTTGTGGAGAAGATTGCAGGAGGATCGGAAGAATCTGATTTCATTTCGAGATTGAGTTTTGGACACCTCCGACACCAATTGTAACACCCAGAAGCAACAGACACAGTCAGCGAAGGAAGAAGAGGAAGATGCGAGAGGAAGGTCTATATTTCCAGCACGCAGGGCTCGAATTGCCCGGGTACAAGCTAATCAGTGTCATTTATAACAAGGTTAGACAAACAGTCCTCCACCTGTTCCAGCACGGCCAGGCCAGCGTTCTTATCTGAAAAAGAGGAAACAGGAGACTCATTTAGTGATGTCATGTTAGTTTTTATATCATTACACATCTGTGATGTTACGTACTTGCTGAATTCCCGCGGTAGGGCGTGAATAACTGCAAGTAACTGTGATCGTTGATCAGTTATCCCATGCTCACAAAAATCTGCTTCAGCTAGCAGAAACCACGTTTCAGCATTATCTGGCCAGTATGGTACGAGCTGAATGGTTTTAGGAGTTGAGCGGATACGGATGACCTTGGGACTAAGATCACTCATGACGAAAATTATATCGAATTATATATGGTACAAGAACAAATACAAAATGGAACGAACTCACCGGGATTATCTGAGTAATTGTCGTAGTTGAAGTTCGCGGTTAGGCTCACCAGTTTAAAGGTGGGCGGATTTATCGTGGGTGAAGTTCGCGGTCGGGCTCACCAGTTTAGGGGTTGGCGGATATTAAAGGTTTGACGTGATATCTCGTTCAACAACTTCTAATTAATTTATTCTCGCGTACCAAAGACAAAGCAAAAGCCAACAATTGGTCGTCCAAACGAAGAAATGTATTTACGAACCAAAACCAGCCGTTAGACGAACGCTTAGCTAGCTAGTGATCGTGCACGTGACACGACGAGGTACCAAATGGCGGGGATGCTTGACCGGAAGCCTTCAGCTAAACAAGTCGACTTAAACAGTGGTGGTCAGCATCCAATGCGTGATTGCTGTGGTCAATAATTTTGAGGAATTATTTACCGCTACAGTAGGTAATTCACCTGCATTGAAAATGTCGAATCAACGCGTCGCCATAAATAAATAAACTCGAACATTCACAGCTTACTCCCAGACACCACAAGTTGAGCCACACATGGCAAGTACAAACACAAAAACAGAGGGAGAGTGACAGAGAAAGATAGAGGGAGGGAGGGAGGGAGGGAGAGAGAGACTCGAACACACCCATACTGGAATACACCTATGGAGAGAGGTAGGAGGATACACTTGGATATTGGCAGTCTCCAACTGAGCGCTAGGTAAACAGGTGATTATTCAGACAAAAGCCTCAGTCAGACAACATCACAATGACTGACTTGCACTGGTCAGCTCGACTGACTGCATGCATGCCTGATCAGTTCACATGTGGAATTTCCCGTGTGCATGTGCATGCCTGTCTGATGATCGAATGAGATTGTGAGATGGTGAAGGAATGAAAGGAATGAGTGAATTGTTCAATGTGTGAGAGAATGAGGCAGTCAGTGAGTCAGTGTATTTGTGTCAGTGGAATTGTGTGTGTGTGTGTGTGTGTGCATGCACAGTCGTGTGTGTGTGTGTGTGCGTGTGCGTGTTTTGGATGTGATTGTCGACTGGCTTAAATGGATGGAGCTGGATGATTCGTGGTGTGGGTGCGTGTGTGGCTGGAAGTCTTCACTCAGGAGTCATCACTGCCTATAGAATCAGCTCTGGCTGCATCAGAAGAACATGGGATAGATTCCGTTGACATCGACCAAGGCATCGTTCTCAACTTCTTAATGAAACTAGATGCAGGAAAATCAATGGGTCCTGACAGTCTTCATCCAAGGCTTCTCAAGGAGCTATCAGCCCACATAGCCGGCCCTTTGACCACGATCTTCAAGCTATCTCTCCAAAATGGAGTGTTGCCACGTGATTGGAAAGACGCCATAGTAACTCCCATACACAAAGGAGGATCAAGACAAAGCCCTTCAAATTACAGACCTATCAGTCTCACCAGCACTTTAATCAAGACACTGGAAAGAATTATCAAGAAAAGCATCATGGCTTATCTGGAAAGTAGCAGCTTGTTATCTGGAGCACAGCATGGCTTCCGGAGGAACCTCTCATGCCTGTCAAATCTCCTGACTGCAAGAGAAAGCTGGGTTAAATCAAAGGATGACAGACGACCCGTTGACGTCGTCTTCATAGACTTCAGTAAAGCCTTTGATAAAGTACCTCACAAAAGACTACTCATGAAATTGGAAAGTCTTGGTATCAAAGGCAGACTACTAGACTGGCTCAGGGAATTCCTCATAGATAGGAGGCAGAGGGTTAGGATCAACTCAAAACTCTCCTCCTGGACAGCAGTAAGTAGCGGAGTGCCACAAGGCACGGTTCTCGGTCCTCTCCTTTTTATTCTGTATATCAATGAGTTACCTCTGCTGACCGACTCCCCTATGGTCCTATACGCAGATGACTTAAAAATTTGGAGGGAGCTGAAGGGCAACAGTGATACGTCCACCTTGCAAGACGACCTCAACAAACTGTCGGAGTGGTCTGTTGAATGGATGCTCCCGATCAACGTGGCAAAATGTGCAACCATGCGCATTGGACAAGCAAGCACGAGCTCCTACGAACTAGAGGGAATAACACTTCCATCAGTTCAGACTCACTTGGACTTAGGTGTCATAGTTAGCCACGACTTAAAAACTACAGCACACTGTCGCGCGGTGGCTGCACGTAGTTTCAGGTCCTTATGGGCGATTCGCAGAGCCTTTACAAGAATTACCAGAGATATGTTCACCTCCTTATACACATCTCTGGTTAGGTCAAGACTGGAAAACTGCATCCAGGCCGCCAGTCCGTGTCTAAAAGGGGATTCATACATTCTAGAAAGTGTTCAAAGGAAGGCAACACGTATGGTTCACGGCATAGCTAACTTATCATATGAGGAAAGACTACATAGTTTAAATCTCTTCTCACTGTCATACCGTAGGCAGAGAGGAGATTTAATCACAATGTTTAAAATTTTAAATAATGACTACGGACCTGACCTATTCTCTCTTTTCCTTCCCACAAGGTCGGAACACCTTAGAGGACATAGCAGGAGAGTTCAAAAGCCAAGGAGAAATCATATTGCTGTTGAGTACTGGTTCTCACATCGAGTCATAAACTCTTGGAACCGACTCCCAGAAGAAGTGGTGTCTCCAACCTCAATTAATTTGTTCAAGAAGGGTTTGGACAACCACAGAAATCTACTAGAAAAGGATTAAAATAGGCTGCAAGCCATCTATCCTCAACGAATAAATCTGAAATCTGAATCTGAATGGGCGAAAGTGAGCAAGGTGAATGTGTACTGTTGCAAAGATAATAGTGAGTTTGAGGGTGATGAGGTGACAGGGTGTCAGCGAGTGTGTGTGTGTGTGTGTGTGTGTCAAAGTGTTACACGGAGAGAGTGAGAGAGAGGGCGATCGTTGTGGGGTGGATGGTGAGAGATGGATGGATGTTGACTGAAGTGTCGTAGAGATGTGTGTAGACAGACGATTAGCAGAGTGAGCAGGGAGTGAGTGGAGACGATGAAGCAGAGAGACGAGTGTGAGTCAGTCGGCGGCGTGTGATCATGACGACGGGGAGTGGCGGGGTGGGAACCACCTGGTGACATGAAAACCACGGGCCCAGCCGGGATTCGAACCCGGGACCACTCGCACCCAAAGCGAGTATCATACCCCTAGACCACTAGGCCGCACTTGGCAAAATCTACTACAACACTCACATCACACTCACACCTCATTCTCCTCATATCACTCACTGACAAGCCAAGCCATAAATCAATCCACAACACAATCATCCATCATCAATCAACACTACCCTCATACTCCTCGTCCACACACCAAATCACACAAGCCAACATCGAATCGACAGTCAGAAACAAACAATCGAACACGCACGAGAGAAACACCAACACACAAAGCATAGCCCTCTCTATTCACACTCATCAGCATCATCCTCTCCAGCCTCATTATAACCTACACAAATCCACACGAACACAAACACAAACGCAAATTCTAACACAGGCGAACACATACACCCACTCACTCACTCACTCACACACGAAAATACGAATTACACTCACACCAACGTCGTCGTCGTCGTCGTCATCATCATCATCATCATCATCCACATCGACAATTACAACACCAACAATATTAACAACGACAAGACAAAAATAAAGACGACTGAAAAGACAGCTACAACACCAACACCAACACCAACACCAACATCACCAGAAAAATAAACACACCTGCATGAAATACACAACTAGTCAGTAGTTATCTTCATTCACTTGACCAATTAATCCACTCATCTCAGCCATTTCACTCGTCCGACTGACAATTCAATCTGACAACATGTGTAGTAATTTATTGTAGTTGAAGTATCAGTATTGCGATCTGACGGAATTATAAGAATCTAAACAAAACCCAGACAGGGCAGCAATCAGGAATTTTTATTTAGCGGAATTAGATTGCAATTGATATAAGAAACATATCAACAGTCAACAGTAAGTATTTTAAACAATACAGAGATAGGAATTGTCAATCACCACATCCGCCACACCTCGAATATCTCCTCGCGTATTTATGCCGATGTCTCGGTTTGCTTGCAAGTAGCTTCGACCTAACTGATTCTGTGATATTATTTTCATCAGCATTATCTGGACTTATTTCTGAATTATCTACAAGATCAGGATTATTAGCGGAATCAATAATATTATAATTGGAACGACCTACTTCATTTATTGTCACTTTGTCCAGGTGACCGTTATGAACTGAGTCATCTTTGATGTCTAATATCTTCACCACTCGATTTCCCATTTTTTGTAGTATAATTCCAACAGAAGGTCTGTAGTTATTATCTTTGTAATAATGTACATTAGAAGTAGTGGACATCAGATGCTTTTTGAGAATTCGAGATTTGAATAGTTTTGCAGGACTTTCACAAGAACTTGTATGCTCTGGATTCACCAGACGTAGTCTATGCATATGCAGTAATTCCTCAACTTTATTCAGTTGCTCTCTCATCTCATTCAGGTCTTTTCGTGCTTTCGACAGTTCACATTGCAACTTAGCTACCTCATTTTTGAATACAGTTGATGCTTGCGTTGCTGAACTTGCAGTGGAGGTTTTCGTTGGATTAGCTTGAGTATTTTGAAAAGTTGAAAGACACATAGACTCCATTTTACTAGACAGCTTGGGAGAATTATAAGAATGTTGAGCAACATAAGTATTTGAACTTCTGCAAACCGTCTTGATGTGTCCAACTTTACCACATTTATAACACTTAGCACCCCGAAAACGGCAAGTGCTTCGTAGATGTAACTTTCCACAGGATAAACACGGTTTAATGTTTTTGATCTCTGGCTGCATTCTATTACCTGTGGACGGCAGTTTGCATTTCTTTCCATGAACACTTGTATTTTCGACTTTGGACAGCATGACATCAGATACTGACGTAGTGGGAGCAGAGTATTCATTATGGACATCTTCATATGTAATACATACCTCTTTAGCAGTTTGAAAGGTACAAGAAGGAATCTGAATTAACTACTTCTCTAATTTAGGAATGTTGATTCCAGCAATTAGACGATCACGTAGTTGTGTATGCAGCTGATCTCCAAAATTACACTTTGAGGCTTGAATTTGAAGTTGAAGAATAAATTCTCGAATCTTCTGGTTGGGAGAACGTACCAGTTTGTTGAAGTGAGCCCTCTCTCTGGTCTCAAAAGTAGTTACATGGAAATGATTTGTCAGAAGCTCACGGATCTTGTCATATGACATAGAAATGGGTTTATCTGGAAATGCCAGATTCCTCACCAGGCTATATGCATCAAGCCCAATAGCGGTGATGAAATGAGGAGGTATTTTATCACCCAGAGAGGGCAGCAATCAGGAATTTGTATTTAGCGGAATTAGAATGCCATTCATATAAGAAACATATCAACAGTCAACAGTACGTATTTTCAACAATACAGAGATAGAAATTGTCAATCACCACAACAGGTCTCCATCCTATCTCGGACGAGTCAACCTCGTGCATGTTGTAAACGACAGTACGATTCACACCTACGACTCACACGCCACCTACACCCCACGTGTCACCCACAAAGCCTACCTACTCGAATCAACAAAACACAACACAACACAACGCAACACAACACAACACTGGACCCCGTCTGACCATTGACTGAAGACAACTGATATACAACTCTCCAATACAATCAATCACACTGTCTTATTCCATGGTAGGTAATTCACCTGCATTGAAAATGTCGAATCAACGCGTCGCCATAAATAAATAAACTCGAACATTCACAGCTTACTCCCAGACACCACAAGTTGAGCCACACATGGCAAGTACAAACACAAAAACAGAGGGAGAGTGAGAGAGAGTGAGAGAGAGGGAGGGAGGGAGAGACTCGAACACACCCATACTGGAATACACCTATGGAGAGAGGTAGGAGGATACACTTGGATATTGGCAGTCTCCAACTGAGCGCTAGGTAAACAGGTGATTATTCAGACAAAAGCCTCAGTCAGACAACATCACAATGACTGACTTGCACTGGTCAGCTCGACTGACTGCATGCATGCCTGATCAGTTCACATGTGGAATTTCCCGTGTGCATGTGCATGCCTGTCTGATGATCGAATGAGATTGTGAGATGGTGAAGGAATGAAAGGAATGAGTGAATTGTTCAATGTGTGAGAGAATGAGGCAGTCAGTGAGTCAGTGTATTTGTGTCAGTGGAAT